>CAUYON010170117.1:0-24203 GCA_963573935.1 Arctocebus calabarensis
GCTGCAACCAAAAAATGGCCGGGCGTTGTGGTGGGCGCCTGTAGTCCCAGGTACTTGGGAGGCGGAGGCAGGAGACTCGCTTGAGCCCAGGAATTGGAGGTTGCTGTGAGCTGTGATGCCACGGCACTCTATCCAGGGTGACAGCTTGAGGCTCTGTCTCAAAAAAAAAAAAGTGAGATAAACTTGTCTCTAGATATGATACTTTGAAGAGAACTTCTCAAGCCTGGACACTTGCTCTTTCCTTACCCCTAAAGGAATACACCGGGTAGGAACTTGCTCTCAGGACAATATCCAAGTGTCTCTCCATGTCCTTCAGGGCCTCGGGGGTGAAGAGATGGCTGAGCAGGGTGACGGACGTCCTTGCAATGGGCAGTGGGTTCTCCCTGCCAACGTTCCCTTGTGACTTAGTGGAGTTTGAAACCTATTGTTAAGGTGACCACATGGACGTTCCTTGCATCGGCTTTGTTTTCAGCCCATGCTTTTGTGGTACAATTGCCTTTATTCTCTCATCAAAGATACATCATTTTTCACTGGGTTTGATTTTCTCAAAAGATTTAGGTGGTGATGGTGACGATGGTGGCTGGAAGACATAAATATGCAGGCTTGAAAATCCACACCCACCAAACTGGGTTATTAACAGATGAAATTAACTCACCATCCTGACATACACAATTTCCTCACTGGATAGTTTTACAATACTTTCCTGAATGATGTACATTTTAACCCATATGGGCTGTATGTCTAGATGGGTATTTGTGTATAAAGTGCACCCTGACTTTCTAAACAGGGAAAGGAAACAAAACCGTCCAGCAAAATATTTTTAAGTGTTTTAAGCACGGCGTGGTTCCTTTGGCCCTTTAAATCAGCCTGTCTCAGCAACAAAAGATGGAATCAGCACGGAGCAGGGTTGGAATTATGCATGTCATTTATAATGAACCTCATTATACAAGGGAACCTAATTCTATTATGAAGCGGAGCCGTTTACAATCTTATTGCTATTCATCTTTCAACAATGACAAAGGAAAAATTCCCCACCCCATGTCAGAGCTAATCTTTTTTTAATGCTCACAATTTCGTACTGTTTGTATAATATATTTTCCTTAAAGAAAAATTTCCTGCCTTGTTCCCTCCACTTAGCAGTGGGCATCCCTCACCATATCCAAGTGCATTCGCTCACTTTCACTTTCTTCAGAAAAGCTCAAGAAGGCCGTACATCGTTTAGCTGCTGAGAAGTAAGGCACAATGGCCACGTCCACAGCCTAACCTGGCATCAGATTTATAAACAGTAAGGTGCGTTCACCATTCCGTATGAGCCTCTGATTCCATCAGGGTGCTCGTGTGCCCGTCCCTGAGGGGTTACGGCTCAGTGGCTGTTATTCGGCCCATGCTCCATCCTGGCTGTGCGCTCAGCGCTAGGTTTAATAAGACTATTCACCATCGCAACCTTTGTCTACGCACTTTATTACTCAACAATAAATACAGAGGTGAGATTCTGCTTGATGTAGGCATGTTTTGAGGCATTTTGAGGCCATTATTTTTAAGTACCAACTCATAAATTCCAGAATCCTGTTTTAAATGCTCGAGCATTTGATCCTGGTGAGGCGTGCACGTCTAACACCACTCCCTGGAGACAGCACGTGTCTACTTGGAATTGTCTGCCCAGGGTGTTTGTCAGCATCATTTATTTATCTGTCCCAAGAACAGAGAGATATTAGGGGTTGTGAAGAAGTTGAAAAGAGATAGAAAAAGAGACCTTTGTTCTGAAAGAGACATCGTGTTTTGTGTTGCAAGAAGACAAAGGACCTAAGTAAAAATATGACACCAGAACAGTGTTAAAGAGCCACAGTTAAGGGGTGATTAATGTTATGAGGGGTGAGCACAGACCTCTCCGCCTCTTCTTTCTCCTCTTCTCCTTCTGCTCTCCCTGACTCGGAGTCTGTGAGGTGGGGTTTCGATTCCGGCTCCATCGCTTACTGGCTTTGGGCAGGTAGGTAGTATCTCTAAGCTTTATTTTCCTCAGTTTAGGAAGGAGGAGAACAGTTCCTGCTTCCTGTGTTTGCTGTTCACATTTCATTCACATGACACGTGTATATACGTCACAGTGCTTGGTGCCCAATAGCCAATGTTAGCTGACATTATTAGCTAACATTAATGTTACCTCTTTTTTTTATGACATATACCCATCTTAATGCAATAAATAAAAGCACTGAATTGAACACCATGTTTTCTGTTAAGCAAACCAAAAAAGGAAAACAACGTATTACAGAGTTTTCATCAGAATCATCATGCAGCAGTAACCAGAGAAAAATTAGAGACCAATTTGAAGGTTGTGAATCCACAACTGAGACCTCCCTGACTACCTCCCCACGGACGAAATTGTAGGAGCAGTGGAGGATGTTGGCAGAGAAAAGGAACAAATACCAGCACATGCCACAACGAGAGTGAGCCTTAAACACATCATGCTGGGTAAAAGAAGCCAGTGAGGAAAGGTCACACAGCGCGTGGTACCAATTACGTGAAGTGTCTATAACAGGCAAAGTCACGGATGGGGGTGAGCAGTTGCCAGATGGGGAGGGCCTGGGAGACATGGAGTTCACTGATGTGGTGTTGAAAATTAGGCAGTTGTGGTGGTTGCACGACTCTGTGAACATACTAGGGACCACAACTTTTGCACCTAAAAAGGGTGGATTTGATGGCATGTGAATTGTATCTCAATGAAGCTATTGTGGAAAATGTACATCAAAGAGAACACAAGTCACGTTCAGAATTCTGAGGCTCACATAGAGATTTTACCATGGCTGGGTAACTAATGAATTATTTAATTTTTTTTTTTGTGGGATATCTTCAACTGAAATAAACCCACGTACACACCCAACACACACATGCATGTGCGCACACACACAAGAAATGAGGCGGCAACAGGCTGGAGAACGCACAAGCTGTGCTAATCTAACGCCCACAGACGCAGGGCTGGAGCTCTGAACCGAGTCTGGGAGTGTACGATGACCCCTGCCCACCCTTCTCTCAGAAATGACCTTGTACCCACTTTTGCTGGCTACAAGTGCTTGTGGAGCAAGACTTCTAACTAAAGAAGACAATGATGGTGGCTTAGTGAACTATGAGACATGAAGTTCACATCATCAGTGCCGAGGAAGGTGGCAGCTGAGAGAAAAAGATGAGAGGCCTGTTAGCAGCACTTCTGGGAAAAATGCTAAAAGCACTAACTAGCATAATAGGAAAAGAAAAGGAAATAAAAGATAATATAAGACGGGAAGGAAACAAAACTATCATTCTTATCAGATGATGTGAGTAAACCCTTAATAAATCTAAAAGCATTTCAAATTAACAAGAGCATATAACAAGTTGCCCAAGTAGAATTTCAAAATACAGCAACCCCCCAAATTTGACAAAATGAAGTTTAAAAACATTTAAAGTAGAGCTGAAAACGTGAATTACTAAGTGCCGTGGTCTAAACTGTGTTTCCATAAACACCTGTGTGTGGAGGCCTCAAGGAACGCCGAATGGGACTGAACTTGGAGGAAGGTCTCTGAAGTGGTGAAGTTAAGATGAGGCCCCTAGAGAGCGCCTGGTGTGACAGGACTGGGGTCCTCATTAGAGGGGGAAACTGTGCTCCCTCCCAACATGGGAAGATGATGTGAAGACACAGGGATAACCAGCACCTGCAAGCCATGGGGCAGACGTGCCTGAGCCGACCCTCGGGTCTGAAGGAAGCGCCCTGAGGACACCTCATCATTCTCACTTCCACCTTCACCACGGTGAGATGATCAGTTCTTGTTGGTTAAGCCACCCAGTCAGCCATGTTTTGTTATGGCAGGCTCAGCAAACTTATACACTAAGAAAAGAACATAAAATGTGCAATTCCTTTCTGCAGAAGATTATTTTATTAAAACATACGAGACCACACCAAGATTATAGAGAAGACATTTAAAGAGACTTGAGTCACTAATTCTAAAATGCATATTCAATGAAAGAGTTAAGAACTAACAAGAAGGCAATACGGCCTGGCAGGTGAGTAGGGAGCACTTGTGTTAATGTATAAAAATAGGTAAAAATACTTTTTAAATCTCAGGATGCAGTGATGACAATATTGAAACAATTTATAAAATATTCTCTTCAAATACTACGATGAAGAATCTTTTACATTGAAAAAAGGACAAAGAAGAAATGTAATAGTTAAGTCTATCACAGAAAATCTTCCTTTAGTGCATAAAAGCCAGGACAGCCTGGAACATCTTTTGATGGAGTGAGAATCAAATCATTTGCACTTGTAAAAGGAAAAGCAATGAATGTTTTCAACAGCCACAAAAATGTGTTCCTTATTATTGCTTCTCCTATATGGACTGGATGCAAATGTTTGTAATTTTTAACATTGAAAGTGGACAGTGCTGAACTTTTATTTTGTCATAAGAGTCACATACAATTAATATTTATGTTTCTAATATCATCATTAAAGAGAAAATTAAGATAACATTATGATTCATTTTGATCTGTAAAGCATTAAAAAAACTACGACTTATGAAAATTGTTATGTAAAGAATGTTAATAGAGCAAATAAAACTATTTGGAAAGTACTACCAAAATTTTAAAACTATTTATTTATATATTCGTTTCTTAATGTTGGGGCATTATGGGGGCAAAATTGGGGGGGCTACATGAATTGCCTTTGTGTAGCTTGAGTCTAAGTTATGAATGTGTCCGTCGCCAGGTGGCCTGCCCCACCCAGTGGGCGTGGCTTTACCTGTCCCCTCCTCCCTCCCACCTGCTTCACTTCCCTGGAGTTTTACTTCCTTTTGGGCCCTTGATTTCCATCCAGGTTGTTACAAATGCAATTAGTTGATTTTTTTATGGCTGAGTATTACTCCATAGTGTGCATAAACCACACTTCATTAATCCCTCCATGAATTAATGGGCACTGGGGTCAGCCCCACGTCTTGGTGATTATGAACTGTGCTGCTGTAAACATTCAAGTGCAAGTGTCTTCTTGATAAAATGGCTTTTTTGTCCTGTGGGTAGACACCCAATAGTGGGACTGCTGGATTAAAGGGAGGGTCTGCTTTTAGTCCTTTGTGGAATCTTCCTGAGATTTTCCGTGGAGGCCCTAGTTTGCAGTCCCACCAACACAAGGTAAGGGCTTCTTTCTCTCCTCCTCTCTAATCATCAGGGAAATGCAAATCAAAACCACAATGAGCTATCAGCAAACTGCAGTGAGAATGAATGTTTTATTAAAAACCACTTAATAGTTAGAAAATATTGAACATTTTAGACACTAAATGTTAAATCAAACTTAAAAATTAATATTAATATGGGTGTTACGTTGAAAAATTAGATTTTTGAGTATTGTTATCTTTTATCTATTCAAATAAAATAGTAACTTAAAACTTAAAAGCTAGAGCCGTGAAATTTCTATTATTATTTTTAATAAGGGTTGTGTTTCACACAAAACTGTTTTAATGATTTACTTAAAATGTGAAATTCAATATTTTTGGAGCTAGTAATTTTTTTTTTTTAGATCTCAAGATCTGCAGGGACTGTTATCTGAAAAAAAATTAAACCTTATTAGTGGTACATTAAAAAAATATTTTAGAGACAAAAATTTATGATTAAACTTTATAGAATTTTATACAGATTACATTAAGATAATCTATGTGTGCAGAAAGTCTTAGGTTTTAGCTAAAATTCAGGGACATGTGTACATATTTAAATGTGAACATATTTAAACATTTAAGTCACCATACTACTACTGGTGTGCTATAAAGATATAAATTAAGTAAAGAACTTCACACTTAGTTCTGATAAATCTCCTATTTCACCTATGTGCCAAATAAACATCAGAAAAATTAAATCATATATCTGAAGGGCTAGAGATTAACATAGGGAAGACAAGGAAGGGGGGGGGTAGCGGCACAGAAGCTTAGCACAGCAGTGCCAAGGTTGCAAAGCAGTTTATTTGTACATTCACTCTCTTAGAAATGAAATGGGGAAGCCATTAGACATTAGAAAACAATTCTTTCTGAAATCTGACTTTAATATAACTCATTCCGAGAAAGATGCTACTCTCTGTGACTTAACACTAAAGACACTTTTAAAAATTATTCAGGCTGCTCTATTCTTGCAAATTTCCTCCACTAAGAGTGTCCTAATGAATAAAATTAAGTAGGAATAGAATGTGGCAATAAGGAATGTTAGTGTGTTTGATACAGAGATATTGGAATGTATGAATCTCAGACTGTTTACTGAGGCCGGAAGATATCTATAGGATAATTGCTCTTTGCGGAAAAGAATCTGAGAGTGTATTCAGAAGCAGGTGGATAATTGATGATGCCGTAAAGTCTCCACTTAAGCTACAAGTTATCTAATGACTATCGATTCAACAGATGTGGTCTTAGGAAGAGTTTGATGCAGTTACCTCCGGCAAGTCTCTGTTGGGGCCATCGTTGAGCTGGTGATTGTAGCGTCAGAGTGGTTACAGAAAACACTTTTTAAAATCCTTACACATAGTTCAGAACCAATGATGATGGTTTTATAGAAAGTCGTACTAATCATGTCACATAGTATGCATTTTAAAAATACGTGTAGCTTAGTAGGTTAGTGGATAAAGGAGAGTATATTTTTACATTGAGGTCTATATATTAAATTAATATATAAAATATATGAGCGTATTTTATATTATCATGCCAGTTGTCGCAATTTTTAAGGTCACAAAAAATACCATTTAAAGGACAGGAAAAGAGTTAAATGATTGAGAGCTGAATGTTCAGAAAACTGAAGCATCGTACGGACCTTGCTTCCTCTCAGAATCAGCTGAGATTGCAGATTCAGGGCCATTTCCTTCAGAATGGCCGTGGGGAAGCTGGGGACAGGCCTTGTTGGCATGGTGTTTCTGAGGTATGCGAGGGTGTCAACCATATGATATGAAAGAGTATAATTTTGTGAATGCAGAGTGATGAGGGGGCATTTTCGTGGAGACGTGAAGTGTCAGTGGACAAGTCAGGGCGGGCCTGGGGAAGGGACCAGCGGACTAAGTAGATGAGTTAGAAGCAGCTGACGCGCTTCAGAGACCAGGCAAGGCTCGGGCAGAGTCCAGAAACGGCGACCGACGGAAGGATTATCTGTGACCTTTTTCTGAAACAATATATTGTCCTTTGAGACAGAGCAGCGTTTCCCATTATGCTGGAAAATGCAGAGGGCCTCCTTCTGCTCTCGGGAACTGCGATGAACCTCACAGTCACAGAAGCAGTGGAAGAGAGAATGACGGGGACAATCAATGCTGGCAACGGATTGGCATCAAGCCTCGTCCATCTCATAAGGGGGCGCAAACAGCGTTCGACGGGAAATAACAACATAGGGAAACTGCAGCAAATGTGACAACGATAGTTAATACACTTAGTGCATAAAAACAGAGCGTACATCCCTGGATGACAAAATAAAACATCTGGGAGAAAGGTTTACAAAGAGTGTGGATGGACGATTTATTAAAGAAAATAAAAACACATGACCACTGCGGAAGTTACACATGTCTATCTCTGTTTTCTAATTAAGCATCCTTATTTATCATGTTAATGACTTTTCCCACTGACGATGCCTTTGAAAAGACCTTGTGGTGCTTGCTCTGTTTTTCACGGTGTGAGTTGCTGTTTTCCCTTTTGCGATTAATGTAGAAAGATAATTTGAGATACCTAAATTCCGTGCTTCTCCTATTTGGGGCACTACTTTCAACATCCAGTGACGATTTTTGCTGGAGACAATGGTGACTGTGGTGTCTGCTAAGTGGGATTTTCTACCTTCACCCTCCTTCGGTGTATTAATTGGGATTCCACAGAAATGCAGAGACACAGAGAAGACACCAGTGCCACGGCCTCCACCACGCGCTTTCCTGTTCCTGCCATCCCTTCCCCACGTTTTAGTAGAACTCTACAGCAATACAGGGTCTCCATCAGTGGAGAAATGGGGAGAGATCAAATAATCAAAGTCAACAGCACAAGCAATGGTGCAATGTGTTGGGAATAAATCTCCTGTCCTCAATACGAAACTCTAATTCAGGCAAACTTAAATAAGGGGCATTGTAAAAAATAACTGGCAAAAAAGCAATAAAGTCTTGAAAGACAGACTGATGAACTATCCAGATTAAAGGACATTCATGTGACACGGTAACTGAATGCAATCAACGTGTGGCTTTGTATTACACCCTGGACCCGAAGACGGACATTCCTGGCACAGGTGATATGTTTTAAAAGCAGCCTGCAGGGCAGACAGCGACACTGTCCCCGGGGAATGTTTTAACTACTGTTTACATCTGTACTTCAGCTCTGGAAGATGCTCTTGCTGGGAGAATTGGGGAGAAGGATAAATAGGACTCTCTTTATTATTTCTGTAACTTTTAAAAAGTCAGTAAGTAATTCTTTAAAAATGAAAAGTTAAGAACAAAAATAAATCAGAAGGGGAAGAATGTATGTTGTGGGTGTAGTGGGACCTTATAATCATATGTACTTTTTGAAAATATTTTTTTTACTATACCCCAACAGGCATCACAGTGTTCCACTGTTTTTCTTTGTCATACTTCAGGGAGGACAGGCCAGAGGAATAAGCCGAGTTGCAAAAGTTTTTATAATAGCATTTTTATTGATGTACAAATGTAGCATGTCCATATGAAACCTTCCATACAAGCAACAGAAGTTCTGCTCCTGAATTATTTGATGGCACAAATTTGGGTGGCTCAGCGGGAATCTATGCACAGGGTAAGTCCAAACTAGACTAAGAGTCCCCAAAGAAGAATAACCCAAGAGAAAAATATGTTGACAGTGTTCACATATATTTAGTTATGAAGTCTGTCACCTGCTGGGTTGATGTGGAAGGCAGGTGTATCACACACCCAGGAGGGGTTCAATCTCAGTGGTTATTTCGGGCTGTCAGAGCTTTTTGAGATCTTCTGAATGTTGTAAGGATTAGTATTTTTTGGAAGAAGCTCTCTAACCATATCTTCTAAGTATTGTCATATATGCTAACAAGGCTGTGAACGTGATCATAACTATGGCATCCAGCAAATTAAGACTGGACCAGTCTGCAGCCATTACACAAGAGAGAGGTTCACAGTGTGTGGTGAAACAACAGAATGCATAGTTCCACCATAGCAATGCTGGCTTCAGTATCTATTTTACGTGAATATTTTGTGCTGGATTTATAGAAGACTAGTAAGACAGGTTAATTACAGTTAGATAACACAAAGATGATAAATGAGCAGCTGGCTGCACAGACGGAGGCAGCCATGGCACTCTGGGTTGGGAAGTGGGGACACAGGAGAGCTTGTGGGCGGAACTGGCCCTCGGGGGGCCGAGTCCTTTGCCCTATTAACTAGGTCAGGGTGCACGGGGTCTCTCCCAGGAGAGCAGGGGTCTTTCTGTCTCTGATGACCCGTCTTCTCAGTGTGCTCCCTCCCCTGCAGGGAGACCGGGACTCTCCTGTCCATTCTGGGTCCACAAATACCTTCTCCAGGAAGCAAATGACTCGCTCATATAGTGAGACTCGAGAAAGTTTCATAGAGCAGCTATTTTGAAACGGGGGCTGTGAAACATGTCGGTTTGGGAAAACCACCGAAGTCTGGGGGGTGAGTGTGAGGCTGGCGGCCGTGAGCCCTCTGCAGACGTTGACCTGGGCTGAGGGGAGGGAGGGGTTTGGAGCAGGGCAGAGGGGCAGCCAGTGAGGCTAGGAGGGCCCGAGGGAGGGATGCTGCCCAGGGGGGTGCTGCCCTGCTACCAGCCCAGAGCTGCCAGCTAGGTCTATGGGCGCAGATCGCACTTTGACAGGCCAAAGGAAGAAATGGCCGAATTGGAAAACCCCTTCTCAGAACAGTTATGAAAAACGTCCCATGAACCAAGAGGTCTGAGCAGCTGACACCTCTGAGCCCAAGATCAAAACAAACGGAATCCTCGCCTTTCTCAGCAGTATCTTCTGGGGAGAAACCCAGTTTGGAGTGTCAGAAGCTGAAGCTTTCTCTGGGTATCTACAATATAAAATCCTAATTTCTTCAAAGCAGCTGGGTATTTGAGACGACTACGGAAACAATGTCATAAATGAAAATGAACGTAACTCAACACATTTAGATTTACAAATTTTTCAGCGTAGTCTTCTTATTTCCTTTGCATAGGAAGAAAAAGAGCTCGAAATATGTAAGACAAACTAGCAATGATTGTATCCAGGTGATGCTGTTGTGGGAAATTCTTACTTCCATCTTTTATATTTTTGGTTTTTTCCTAAAATTTTCACAAGGAATATCATTT
Organism: Arctocebus calabarensis; assembly: GCA_963573935.1. Lineage (NCBI taxonomy): Eukaryota > Metazoa > Chordata > Mammalia > Primates > Lorisidae > Arctocebus > Arctocebus calabarensis. The sequence goes on from CAUYON010170117.1 coordinate 10,296, forward strand.
GTTTTATATGTCAGGAAAAAAAGTGAGAAGTGGTCACAGTCGTATGGGATGACAGAAAACTTAGAGTTATACTTGAGGAAAATGAAGACAGTCTGAGGGCATCGGTTGTCACTCTGGAGACTCATAATTCTTTGATAAATTTTGATCGTTAGAAGCACACATAATTGCATTGTATTTTTGCAGAATCATGTTTTAAAATTTTCATGATAGCCCTACCTTTTATTCAACATTGCTACTCATTGACAATGTATGAGACTTCCCGTCCGTATGTTATAAGAGATCTCGTAAAATTAAATCGCTCTTTTGCGGCAACATCTGTCTTCCTTATGTGGCAGTTATTGGGCAATTTCCTGGGAAATTTATTAGGAAAACAGGAGGAAGAAAAGCAATCTTAGGATGAACTATGGACACTGGTGCGCCGCGTGGTTCTGCCTCTGACACTCGGATTCTGAAGCGACTTGTTTGGTTTCTGAGTCTTCGTGCAAATGACTTGAGCCCACTTCCTGCCTCAGTTTCTCAGGATGTGGGATGAGGTTGAATGCACGTTTCTCGGACAGTCATGAGCGTGAGCTAATACTTGAAAATTGTAAAATATGATGCCCATAAAAACTGTCTGTTAAATTGGTATTTTCTTTAAGACATCGTAAGAAGTGCCAACTTAAAAGGCAGTTTCTGCAAGAAAGTGTGCTGGACCCTCGAGCTTTCACTTTATTTGACAGGAGTTACAGCAACTGCCTGAGAACTCACTATCTGGCAGGGGTGGGTATCTGCACAGCACCTGGGTTAAATGTTCTTTCTCTCTTTCTTTTTTTTCTCTCTCTCTCTTTCTTTCTCATTCATTTTTTCTTTCTTCCTTCCTTTTCTCCCTCATGCTCACTTGACTTTCTATTTATGGCAATTTAATGATGAAAGAGTGCAAAATCAGTATGCTGTTTAATGTGCCCATTTTCCAGATTTGATAGAAGCAAGGCCATATAATAAGATTATCATCTGAAATTCTTTCTGTCATTCCTAAGGAGCGGCGTGATCTCAGATCCCCCTCACACCATCTCTGCATCACTATTAGGACTGGTAGTAATAGCAATGGGGAAGCCAACAAATCAAACAGTTTCACTTCAGTGTCCAAAAGGACCAAATGTTTAGTCAACACAGAATACTGCATCCGACTCCTGGTGACTCGCTTGCCACCTGTGCGGGTGACAAGCTGAGAGGATGGGGCGCACTTTCTGTATATCCCTGGCTTAAAAGAATGTGCTCACCTCTTCTTCTCGAAATAAACATATAAGCATCTCTTTAAATTTAAAATGTATTCTTTTTCAGAAAAGAGAAGAGTTCTAAGCCATACGTTTCTATTTTTAGTTGTCCTTTGGGCAATAGATAGTAAGCCTTCTTTATAAATAAATGGAAAACATCTCTTCAGCATGTACCTTTTGGGGAATATTAGTTCTTTGACATAGAAACTGGAGACAAGTTCAAAGTGAACAGGCTATCATTTCCTTTTCCTGACAGATCCTTTAAAATGTCTGAGGAACGGAGTTCTGGAATTTTGTCAGAGTACAATGAAAAGCACAATAAAATTTCTTTCACTATGTACAATCAGAAAGTGCAGAAGTTATTTGTCCCATGGAGTCTGATCTGGAAAATCTGTTAGCCAGGGGGCATTTCAGTTCTTTGAAGATTTCATTATAGCAAGTGGAAGGGCACACAACACAGAGTGTGCACAGCCTGGAAACGCACAGCATGTAAACTTTTATTTAATTCCCTTCATTAAACAGGAACGTGCCTTTGAACTACAGGGTTAACACCTGCATAGTAATAAGCTTTGTGTGGATTGTAATTTTTCTATTTGATGTTTAATGTTTCTTGGAATTACCCGGCACATCTAAGATGTGACTTTTGAGGTGAAAGCAACACTTTTACAGCAGGGCCTAATTGGGGACCAGGTACTGCCGGGTTACTTTAAAGCAGCCGAGACTCTCTGGACGGGCAGACTCACTTTCCTTTCAGACAAGGCCAGAGTTTGTTTGTCACTAGAAGGCCAAATTCCCCCTCCCAGATAACTGCAGTGGCTGTGCTTCATGGGAACGTGGCTCTCCAGAACCCCCAGGAACAGATGAAGTGCTGCCAAATCCAAGTTCAACCTTCTGGGGTTTCTGCAACAAGCACTTTTTTTTTTTTATATTGAGAATAATGACAAAACAAACTGTCCATCCCTGTCTGGAGAGAATGGTCTTGTCTCAGACACAGACATGTCCGCAGGCCAGGTGGCCCAGGCAGCAGTATACTGCTGAGGGGTCCAGGACACCCCAGTGCACAGGAGAGAAAACAAACAGTGCAGTGTGCACAGGTCATGGGCAGGATGAGGAGCCCATCGTGTCTGCTGAGTGTGCATACGTGCGTGTGTGCGAGTGTGTATGTGAGTGAATGTCCGCGCGTGTGAGTGTGCCTGTGGGTATGCAGTTTTCTGTGTGAGGCTCCGCTTCTTATACCCAAATTTGAATACAAATTCAATCAACAGTATTCCTCTTGGATTTCCAAACAGCACCACTGCAAAGAGCAAATTATTAGGAGCCTGAGATTGCTTATCACAGAAGAACAAATTGTATTCTGATATTTTATTCTGAAATCAGTTTTCAACCCTAGAATTCAAAAACTCAGAATTCAAACAATTATATAGGTAACACCTAAGTTTCCTTGGATTTTGTGTTCAGAAGAAAAATGTGTAGGAATAAATGCTGGGGGGAAGGTGTATATTTTTAAATCCTGACTTGGTAGATTTGACACTTATGAAGAACATTTCTCCTCATTTTCAACTTGAATTCAGCTACAAAAGATGGTGACTGTGGCTCCCCTGCCACCGACCTCATCCGACGGGGGCACCTTCTCTCCTAAGTAGCTGTTGGTTGTTGTCTGATCTAAGACTCAAACCAGGGTAAATATTGGTTGCATTTCATTTTTAAGAGTCTTAATTTGCTCTTGGATACCTTTCCTGTTGAATACTGCAAGGAGAAGTAACCTAGTCCCTTTTTTTTGCAGTTTTTGGCCGGGGCTGTGTTTGAACCCACCACCTCCGGCATATGGGGCCGGCACCCTACTCACTGAGCCACAGGTGCCACCCCTTAACCTAGTCCCTTTTCTAGTGTTGTTTATTCTGCTTCAAGGAACACAGCAGAATGTATGTGTCTGAGAACAACTTGTCTCACCTCTAAATTTGCACCTGGAAGGAAAAACCTCTGTGCATCTCAGGGTTTATTCCAGTTGGTGCTTATTAAATGTGAAAATTGCTTCCTCTCCTTACAGATCAGTACAATTAATTGCCTTTGTCTAGAGATGACACAGATTCGAGAAACACTGTCTGAGATACAGCAATGAAATTCAGCCAGAGTCCTGGAGATTTTCACTCCTCTCAAAACATATAGAATTTTAAAATTAATAAGGTACCGTGGCAGCAATTTCTGCCACTGTTATTTTAAGGTGTAATTTAAGAACTCAAGAGGTAAGTGAGTTTTCTGAAAGACACTGCAGAGGAAGTTGTTTGGAACTTGTCTTTCCTTAAATGCAGGGCGGGACTGTGGGCTGGGAAGGATGAGCCGTGCTGAGCTGGGCGTCCTGCCACTCTGCTGTTCTTTTCTTTATCCACAGACTGGAGATGGAGTCTGCTCTGCGGACAGGCCTTGGAGTCTGTGAATGACTCTTCTCCAGGCAAGCAAGGGCTATGCAGTGCAGGGCATGGAGAAAACATCTCAGGTTTGAAAGTGACCTTGGGCCTTGGTCCTGCTCACCTGTCCTCACTGGGTCCAGCCAAGGAAAAGCCGAGGGTTGTCTGCAAAGAGCCAGACGCACTAGAGCCCCCCGCCCCCAGTCACAGATGGCCACAGACAGCCGAGAGTCTATTTAAGGCTATTTTTTGTAGACTCCAGACATATGGGCTAGGACATAATTTTATGCCTGATATATAATCTAAAATTGTCCTTAAAAATATGCCTAGAGATGAATCACTAGAGTGGGGGAAAAAACAAGAAAACAAACAAAAATAGTAAAAACAATGAAAGACTCAAAACAATAAATACATGGCACAAATCACAGGGAGATCTCGTTGTACATAAACCGGTGATCCAAACACCGGTTTGAAAGGAATAAACCTTCCGGGTTTGAAGAAGGTGGAAAGTGGCCGCCTTTGAGTTTTGGTCCACGAAAGTTCTAAACTATATTTTGGATGCTTCTATATTAAGAAGGATTTTTAAAATAAAAGATTAATGGAAATATCCATCAGAAAAATAATTTCCCAAAGAAAGAATATAATTCATTTACCCTTAGTCCTGTGGAAATGTTTATTGCTTCTCTTACATACAACATTAAAATTATGAATGCATTTTTTTCAAAAAACTAAAAGTGTATATCATTACACATAAAGATATAAAAAGTGAACAGTGAAAAGACTAAGAAACAACAATTTCTCAACTTAGATCTTTTAGTGTTTTTAAAGGTGACTATGTCAGGTGGAAGTATGTGAATGAGAGGCATGAAGAAGGGTGAAAAGTGTTTTTTTTTTTTTTTGAAGGATAGGATTATGAGAAAATCTTATTTTCTTATGCATGAGAATTTCAATTTTCAAATGTTAATATATACACTGAGTTGATTTTAAGTAATAAAAATACTTATTATAAATAAGCAAAGAGAGACTATGCCCCGATTGTCTGGAGAGAAGCTCCCCACCCCTGGTTTAGGGGTTTCAGTTCCTCCTCCCCACGTCTCCTCCCTAAATTTCTTCTCAGTTGCTACTTTCCCTGGTCTGAGGCTTCTGAGGTCCCAGACTCCGTTTTGGGGGCCCTTCACTTGGGCCATCGCCCTCGTCAGGGCTGCTGTGGTGACGTTCTAGTCACACTTCCAGGACCACACGCCATGGATCATCGCGGCTGAACCCTTAACCCAGCCTCCTGCCACGCCAGCAGGTGTGGGGTCACCTACAGCTGCCGTCCCACCTGGTGGCCGTGGACTGGTGCAGGTGATGGCCGCTTAGGAGCCGTGCTGCACACAGGAGAGCAGTGGGAGCAGCACCCCTCGTCTTTGTACAGCTGCGCCCCGTCACTCGCAGCACTGGCCCAGCTCCACTGGCTGTCAGCTCCGCAGCATTCCATCCCGGAGGAGCGTGAACCCCGCTGTGGACTCCCGTGGGAGGGAGCTAGGTCGGGCGCTCCTTACGACGATCTCAGGTGGAGCTTTAATGCTCTTGGATCAACCCCAAACCAGCTCCTGGACCCTGTCCATGGAAATATCATCTTCCATGAAGCCTGTTCCCTGGTGCCACAAGCCTGGGTACCACTAACCTACAGCACTTCATATGAGCATCTTAAAGTCGGCTTTGGAATCCCTGTGCTCTCCCCACACCCTTTAACCCGCAGTTCCCATCCTCATGCGTTGGGGTTTGCAGCCCCGGGGAGATTCCAGCGAGACAGCTGAGGCTTCCATCCTGCTGCCCCCGTCTGCCGAGTGCCCTGTCACCGGCTGTCCCAGTCCAGACGAACTCTGCTCTGTGTTTTCGCCGTTGCTCAGGACTTGTCCACTTGTTTTCCTGGCCTCCCCCCATCCTCTTTGCCTACAAGTTTCTCCCCTCTTCAGGGTGAAAGGGTGGCTTTTTAAATAACCAAACCCAATCATGTTCTTCCTCCAGGGCACAATTTTCAGTGACTCCATGCTGCCCTCAGATAAATGGGAAAGTCACCTCCTGGCCGGCGGATTCCCTGATCTGCAGCTTTCCGTGATCTTCTGATGTTCTACATCTTGTCAGGCTAAAAGAAATACTTATTGTTTCTCGAGTGAGTCAGTTTTTTCCAGCTTGAGCTTTTCTGATGTTGAACATGCAGCCCTTGCCTCGCATAGTGGATGATTTTATTACCCATTGACAAAACCTCTGCCTCTTCTTCAAAACTCAGATGTACTGTCACCTTTGCACAAAAGACCCCTGGAACGCCTGAACCTGAGCTGGGAGCCGTGCAGAGAGCAGGCTGCTCCCTCTCCACTCTCCCCTGGTCTGCGCCTTGAGCTCTCTGAAGGCGGCCTGCTTCATCCTCACCGTGGGAGTCCGTGTTCTGCATGGTGCCGTGCATAGCAGATGCTCAAAGAATAGTCATCAAGTGAATGGATAGACAGGGGCTTCTCTATCAATGTCTGTGATTTGGAGGTGCCCAAAATGACCCCTCACTGTGACGTGTGGGATGTACCACATCCTTTCCAGCATTCTGTATTCTAAGTAGTCATGCAATGTCTAAAGAGGCTCAAGCTGAAGATAATAAACGATTTTTTTAAACCCACAAATGAATTTTGATGGAATTGTTGATTGGGAAGCCTCCCCGTGAATGGAAAAACACAGGCCTTGAGAGTGACAGGAGCCTCTAGTCACACTGCGGCTCTGAATGACTGGGTGGCCTCGGTCCCATACTCCTTGCCTGTCTGTTCTGGTGGGAACGGGGAGTGCAAAAGAATCTCTGCCTCCCAGCAAATCCTGTTCCATTTGATGGAGCTGAGCCTTTCTCTCCAGGTGGTCAACTTCGCTACACCTTCTGATGGGTGCTATTCTTTAGACAGTTAAGTGTCTTTGTGCCTTCCTACTTTTTGTCTAAATCTGGCAATATTTTATCAGGCACCCTCAAACTTTTTAAACAGGGGGCCAGTTCACTGTGCCTCAGACCGTTGGAGGGCCGGACTATAGTTAAAAAAAAAAAAACTATGAACAAATTCCTATGCACACTGCACATATCTTATTTTGAAGTAAAAACAAAATGGAAACAAATACAATTCACACCGAAGCATGTGGCCCGCGGGCCGTAGTTTGAGGACCCCTGTTTTAGATTGTTATCATATTTTAATTTTCCTTACTTAATAGTGTGGGATAACTAGATACACATTTTCAAATCAAATCAATGTTCAGAAACGGTAACCGAGAAGGTTGACGCAATGTCTGTCTCCTAAAACCTCAGCGTTCACTGAAATGTTCACCAATGGACATGCGCGTCTCCACCTAATGAGGAGGTCTTTCCTTTCCTTGGAGCTGATCTACCATAGATTTAATTACAATAATTGCCAGGCATGTTGTTATAAAAAGTAAACGTCAATAATTTGTAATTGTGTAAGACAGTTTAAACTTTTTTTCCTGGGAGAGATTTATTTCTAACTGTTTCTCTGCTGTGCAGCAATTGCAATATCAGATAATGGAGTTTGGTCGTTTTTTAGCTGAACACGGAAGGTGTACAGAATGCATCTCCATAAGTTGATGGTCACAGGGTTCAGAATGCCCGGATTAGATTGATGTCATACCTTTGTTTGTTTAGAATATTAACGTCGTGAGGAGAGAGCACGTTTTCCAGCCAGCAGATGTGACGCTCTGACTAGAGGCACCAGCCTGATTTACAATGCGGTTCAAAGAAACCCCAGCGTTGTGCAAAGCGCCTGCCTCTGTCACCCGGGAGCGCTGCTCGGCCTTGCCTGCTGCTCTTCTAGGGTTGAGACCATAACGCAGCAATTGCCTGTTGATGCGTTTGTGGGAAGAGGGCTTAGGAAAACACAAGATAAAGTTTAGATTTTCACAACAATTATGCAAGTGGTGCCTTTTCATCCGGGTCACGTTCAAAGAAATTATTCCTTACAGTGTGCAAAAGGGGTCCCGAGGCAGAGCTATGGATGGGAACTCCTTTTCTTCCTGAGAGAGATCAGAAAAGTTCATTCAAATGCAAATGGTGCTGGTGAAAAATGCAGCACTAATTTATTTAACAGAGTGGCCTTTTGGGCTAGATAATTCAGTCCTGGGGACTGTCTTTAGATCTGAAGTATCTGGACCACGGCACAATCAATCCGGTTAACTGTAGCCATTTTAGAAAATAAATCAGATTGGATGTAGTCAATCCAATCGGTTGCCCTCCTATTGATCTGAAGGGTCAGAGCATAATGTTGACGGTGCCCAGCCAAGGAGACGGCGTCTGATCATCTTAGAGAAAACAGGCTTTGAACTACATCCTAGTAGAGATGTCCACCTGTGCCCCTTGCTATGTACACGTGGAATAGTAAAAAGGCATCGTGTTGAGGTCAGACCACATAGAAATTTGAATTTTGCCTCTTCTACTTCCGTGTGTAACTGTGCAACCATGGGCATGGTGCTTAATTTCCTCTATTATCCTCACCTGTAAAATGGGAATAAGAAGATCTGGCAGCTCACAGGGTTGTGGTAAGTCACCACACATAGGAAAAATCATCCAACTCACATGCTATGTTACATGTTATATTTTTATATTTATGTATCAACATCTAAAGAAATATTTTGTAAATATTTTTTAAATTTTGTAATGATACATTTGTGACACATACATACAGTATACTTGACACAATTATGTGAAAGTGTGCATGATTACTGCTCAGTATCTAATAGACTCTGCTTCAAATAATTAATTTGGAGACCTTAAAATGTAAACAAATACATCTTTACTCTGATATCACATTACACATAAATATCAATTCTTTATAAATATTATATCCAAATGTAAAACGTAAAACAACACACGTGTAAAACATAGGACTATGATCTTGCATAGAGAACAATCTTTTTTTTGGTGAAGAGTCTTACTCTGTTGCCCTCGGTAGAGTGGTGTGGCATCACAGCTCACAGTAACCTCCAACTCCTGAGCTTAGGTGATTCTCTTGCCTCAGCCTCCCGAGTAGCTGGGACCACAGGCGCCCACCACCATGCCCAGTTATTATTATTATTATTTTTTTAGAGACAGAGTCTCACTGTGTCACCCTCAATAGAGTGCTGTGGCACCATGGCTCATAGCAACCTTCAACTCTTGGGCTTAAGTGATTCTCTTGCCTCAGCCTCCCAAGGGAAAAAATTTCTTACATAGGATACCCTAAACATTAATTACTAAAAAATGATAAATTGGACTGTACTACAATTAATCAATTCAGTTCATCAAAACATATCAACAAGAGTGAAAAGGCAGGCCATAGAGCAGAGAAAGACATTTATAGTTACAAATATTATATAAAAGACACGTGGAAAATGAGAATTAATGCCACAGGGCAATGCCACTGAGTGCCCCCCAGGGATACCCACGTGAGGACGCGTGTCGGGGAGGATGTCCGGCACCCAGACTCAGAGCAGAGTCACCACTGTGGACACTCTGGGAACAGAGCCGAGCGGATGCCCATGTGGCACAAGTGCATGTGCAGCTTACCACACACACAGAGGTCATAGTGGCACTGTTCCCAGTCGCCGGAAAGTGAAAACCACCAAATGCAGTGTATTCAGGACACTGAGTATGATGTGGCAAGAAGCAGGAACAGTCGCTGCTACACGCAAGAACACGGCTGAATTCTCCTGAGACCGATGTTGAGCTAAATAAGCTTGGTACACACTGTACTGTGCCCCATTCATAAAACCTTCAAAACCAGGCAAGCCATTCTTGAGAGTCAAAAATGCTCTTTGAGGGTGGCCATGATTGGAAGCTGTGTGGGTGGGAGGCCCCTGGACTCTCGGCCACGTTCTCTGTCTAGATCTGGGCTCCGGATACATCAGTGTGTCTACTCTGGAACATTGTCAAGTTGAACGAGTTTGACTTTGGTCTTTCTTAATGTATATTTCAATAGAAGTGTGTTTTTAAAACAAATTACAGTGAAAATTTCGTAAGTATACAAAACAATGTAAGTTTATACGATGTGGAAACTAATAGTGAAGACGGTTGAAATCATATATAAATCTGCTACTGTGTTTGTATACCCTACTTGTATTTTGATATAAACCCTTCCAGGGTTGTTTCTGTCTTCACACTGTGTATATGTGTGCATGAGAGTGTGCATGAGTGTGAGTGTGAGGGAGTGTGTGCCAGTGTGCAGGAGTGTGAGTGTGCACAAGTGTGTGCGGGAGTGTGTGCGAGTGTGCACGAGTGTGTGTGTTTGAGAGAGGAAGAGCGACACACACCGCCCCAGGGCACAGCACATGGACGTCACAGCCGACTCCCCTCCACTGAGCAGCGTGTCCTGAGCGCCTTCTCTTGCCATCACATATTCTGCAGCACACTTCAAACGCCTCTGCTCCCCACACGTGGCCGCGGCCACATTTAGCCCATGGCCTTGGCCATATGTCCTTCATCTCAGCACCGCCTCAGCTACACATCTGCTAGAGCATGGAGCTAAAACTAAGCCATTCAAAACAGATCGATTTAGACCTAACAGATCTCACCAACAGTATCTGGCAACGGGGGCCTGGTCCCGTGCTACTTCCCGCTGTTCTCGCTGACCCGGCAGCGCCGTCCTCAGCAGTCAGCGGCTTTACAAGAAGGGTGCACAGCACAGCCAGGTCTGCTCACTTCTGTGGTGTAGCAGGGAGGCCAGAGTGTGCAGGAGAGAATCCAGGCTCAGGGGACCCAGGCCAGGGCCCCAACTCTGCAGCCACCAGATGGGTGACTCTGGAGGAGTGACCCAGGAGGCAGGGTCACTTTCCAGGAGTTAATGCTTGTAATAAATCCCGCCTTGCGGCTCCCTGTGAGTAGAATGCTACGGTAGGGCAGGGCAGGGCAGGGCACCATGCACAGTACCCACGTGTCCAGGAGGAAACACCTCGCCAGTTTCTTGCTCCTTAGGGTGAGCCCTGAGCACGGCTGGGAAGATCTCCACGTGGATTTCACCGGTCTGTAATTGGCACCCTGTGCCCCAGCCTGGCAGAGCAGCTTGCAGAATTCGGTCACAAAGTAACATGTACTCCTCTTTTTTTTTTTTTTTAACCTGGAAGCCACCTTTGCCTCTAATTCTTGTCCCTTTGCCTCTCTGATGTTTACTCCTTCACCCTTTTCCAGCCTGCCTGTGCTCTCTCTGTAGAAACCTCCTCAGATGCTCTCCTGCCCGAAGGCTTGGCTGGAGGCCCCCTATGCATCCCCCGCCCCACCCCGCCCTGACACAGCCGCCTCACAGGAGTTACTGCAGCCTGTGGGCCTTCCTGGGTCTCTTTGGGCCAAAGCTCCCTGGGGCTGTATTGTCTCAGCCTTTTATCCCGACAGCCTGGCATATGACCTGGCAAACACAGCTGCAGGCCACAGCTCTGTTAACTGAGTGGGGTGAGGCCTTAATTTCAGTGGGAAATAACTTTATAGGATCCAGGAGGCTGAAGGAACAGCCAAACTTTCTCTCCTTGCATGGGAAGCCACAATCAGAGGCAAACAGAGCGAGAAGAATCTAGTATTTGCGGGTCCCCAGCTGAGGCCTGTTGGGCACCCCTCTGCCTGTAGAGATGGTTTTGCTCATAGGTAGAGAAGACTTGGAAGCGTGTGAACACAGCTCCGACTCCATCACCGCTGGTGAGAACGCCCTCCTGCACGGTTGCTGGTGTCTGTGTGCAGGCCGGGCTGCCCTGCCGGTCACCTGCAGTGTTTGTCCCCAGGTACCCTGGCGGCTCCACTCTCAGAAGGTGATTTTTACAGGCACCTGAGACTGGTCTGTGTCCTTAATTTGATTTTCTATCTCTGTTTTAATATGCACTTATTTCATAGCCAGGCTCTCTAAAATGAACCTTTTAGTTTTTTATGTGCAAGTTATTGAGAGGTACTTTTCTGAGAGGCATCCACTCCAGTTCATAAGGATTTTACTACATGAGAAGCCATCATGATATGGTTCCTGGCTGGAAGACCTGACATCTAATTAATATATGAACACATGAATTACCAATAATAATAATAATAAAAAGCAGTGGCAACTTACCCCGAGAAATTATGTTGAAGCAAATAATTATTCAAGGGTGTTTATGAGAGTGTCAGTTGCATTAGTAAAAATGGAGGAATAATCAATACTTGAGTTTTTAATTATAGCAAATTCTTTTGCTGCTACTGAAAGTTTTGAGGAGAAGAGTAAAGAGCACAAATTCCAATAGCAGCTCATAACAAATGCTATTAGTGTGACCTGGTTCTGTGTATCCTCAATGACTCCCCAACAATAAAAAAAAAGGTCATTATTGCTGTGGTAGAAAAATGGTATGAATGTTGGGAAATAAGGGTTTTTTAAGGCAATAAAGTTGTATTAAAAAATAATCACAGATTACTTCTAACTGTATTATCCTAGTCAAGGCCCACCTTATGTTAGTGCTGGTGGGAATTTCCTAACTTTTTACATCTAATCCTGAGTTCTGTGGCTTGGAGAGCTTGGAACCCATTCAGAGAAGGGCCATTGAGGCGAGTGTGAGGCGAGTTGCAGACTGTGGTTTCCTACAGGGCTTAACAATACGGTTCTACGTGAGGTTTCTCCCTAGCACGTCAAAATGGAGAAGGATTCATTCCAGTTCCATTTGGGAATCTCTTCTAAGTAAAAGTGTTTTCTAGGAAACTTCCGGAAGGCACAAAACTGTAATGGGTTTAGGTTTTCAAGACTCCTTGGAGATTGGTGCAAACCTTCTCTCTATAAAGGGAGAAACTGAGGTGCCATGATCCTAGGGGACTTGCTTGGTAATGGGTGGCAGAACCATTTCATAAACTGCTATTTTTCTGCTAGTTGTCAGCTAATAATGGCTTCCTTTATATTGAACATAGAGTCCTACAGGGCCATTTCAAATTAGGCTGTGCCATCTTCTGCCTCCTGCTGTATGATGCTGAAAGGCCCAGGAGAAAGCGGTAGTTGGCAAGGGAACCGAGCAGCCAATTTATAGTTGGGCCATGCAGGGCAGGTCTTCTGGGAACACATCTCTACTCTGGGAAGAGAATTAGGAAGCAACAGAAAAAATGCCATGGAGAGTACATCTCACCTTGAAAATATCAGGTTTATTTCTGACATGCCTGCCATTGGGTGGCTTACATTTGTCTTCTCAGAGTTATGTTTATGAATTTGAAAGCAGTTAAGAAATAATCTAATAAGAACAGAAATAATGAAAATATATTTGGAGACATAAATGACATAATTATTATCAAGTTTTAATTATTTCAGAGGACTATTTCTAGGAAATTCAGTTCAGAATTAAGTTTGTAAAATAAAAGTAATGTCCCCTCTCCAGTTTCTGATCCACAAGGGGATTTGATATGAGGGTTAGGGAACTTCTATTAAAGGAAGACTCTGCTCTGCATTAAGCACCTTAGATTTTATGTTTCCCCTTAGGATTTCCTAAATCACACTGTGTCACAAAGCAAGCTTAGTAATGCTCCCTCACATTTTCTATACTCTTCTTTAATTATTAATATAATAAAACAAAACACAATGTCAGTTCTTTGACCTTTGAATGACAGATATGGGTATTGGGTGAAGTTCAAAGTCGTGTTACTTGTTGGACAAGGGTCAGCCTGGTAGGGGCTCTGACACATGCTAGCATGAGGCTGATTAAAACAAAGATGCAAAGGGCCTTGTTGGATTCGCTGCACTTCCCAGGCACTCAGACGTGTCTTTGCACACTGTCCTGACATTCTCCAGAATATCACTTTTGAGGAGTCCCCAAGGCACAGGGAATGTTTGCTGTGGCCGTGAAGGTGCTGTGTGCACACCCACACATCAGGGGAAGCAGCCTGTGCAGAGTTAGCTCAGACCATCAAGACTTTTAAAAACCTGTTGGATACTGGGGCAGAGCAAGATGGCAGACTAGAGACAGCTTCTCAAGGATGAACTCATACCTGTACTGCAGAACCTATTCCAAAACACTGAGAAGGAAGCACCTGCCCTAACACATTCTATGAACATCACCTTGATTGATTCTAAAACCATGAGAGGGTCATGAGAGGACCTAACTAAAAAGAATGACTACAGACCAATTTCACTAATGAATATCAATACAAAAATACTCAACAAAATCTTAGCTAATAGATTTTTGATACTCATTAAAAAAATTATACATTACAATCAAGTAGGCATCATCCAAGGGATTCAAGGTAGTTTAACAAGTGAAAATCCATAAAT
>CAUYON010170120.1:0-10449 GCA_963573935.1 Arctocebus calabarensis
AAAACTTCTAAATAAGGATCAAAAATGTCTTCATAGTAAACAAGAAAATATCATGAACGGTATGTCAATCAGGTTGATAAAATATCTCAGATTGCATGTGAAGCCCCCACACTGTACCCCATGGTTGAACTAATGTACACACAATGATTCAAAAAAATAAAATAAAATATTATTAAAAAAAAAAAAAACATCTTCAGAGAGGATGAATGAAAAAAAAAAACGAAAACAAATACTTGATAATGGATTGGGGGAAAAATTGTGAAAGTATTTACTTTGGCATTTAAACTAATAAATATGTATAACTCTTAAAGGTTGCATGGTATGTGGTATATGGAAGCACAAATATTTTGGCGTATTCATTTAAAGAATACTCAGTAGAATGGTCAGGCTTCCTGTAGGACTTATTTCATGATTATGGATAAACGTGTTCTCAAGTGCTTGGACGTTTGATATAGGTCCTAAGCCCTGATACCTGGCTTGATCTTATCAACAGGATTTTTCAAATGGTTTGATTGGCCCACTGAGACACTAAAATAGCAGAGGAGGAGAGACAAAGGATTTTATGAGGGTCTACTGTGCCCAAGTACAACCAACTACTCACTATTTCCCTAAACATGTTGTGTTTTTGTACAAGTTGATTTTCAACCAAAAGGAGAGGACGTGATTCTGTAGCATGTATTCTGTAACTCCTAACTTACTCATATCTATTCTAAAAATAGGGCCCTCAAATCATCCATTTCCTATTCTGAATTCATGTGGATAGTACAGAAATAAGTGTGTCTTAAGTTTCAGGGATGAAGAATCACAGCATCATACCCAACTACCTGCAATCATCATTGGTTAGTTGCGAGATGGGTCGACCCAATGTTGTAATGACAGAATAAAAATACTGAACACTATTGGAACCCAGTAGTAAATCAATCTTAATGACTATGTTTAACCTTTTCAATGTATACTTTTCCTGAAAACTTAGTTAAAGAATATATATATATATATATATATATGTGTGTATCCCTCCCCAACACCATTCCTTTTTCTTTCTCTCTATTTTGAGTTGGGTTCCACCATTTGTAAATAGATTCTGTGACCAATATTTTTTGGAGACATTGAATCCTACATGTCTTTTTTATGGATTCTTGATTCACATTAATATATAAAAGTTTTATAAAGTTCACCTTAAATAAATCCATTTAATTTTGTTTAATACAGCAATTCCAAAATATATTTGACCATGCCATTTTTTTCTCCAGAATACCTATTTAAGTTCTCTTTAATTAACATTTTTCAGAACTTGCTTAAGGAACTGCTGATCTAAATAAATCCCTCACATGTGTTATAAGGAAGATATTATTAGTCCTCTTTTCATATAAATAAATTGAGTCTGAAAGAGGTGACTTGCTTGAATGAGGTAGCAGAGTAAATGTCAAGGTTTGAAATGGAATAGGGACCTAGCTCTGATAAGTTCTCAAGACCATGATTCAGATCTTTGAGGTGAAAGGCAGATCAAGAAAATAGCTAAGAAATCAGAGCCCAAGCCTCATTGCTTGTAGTTTCCAGAGATATGAAGACAAATATTGACTAAAGTTGCTGTGGAATCAATACCAAATATTCAATCCTATTGAAGCTAAACCCTGTGAATTTAGCAGCGCCCCCTTCCATTCAGAATTCATCATATACACTTCAGTAACTTCTGGCCCTGTCCTGTTGCCTGCCTGGCACCTGCCTTCCAGAAGCTTGAGCTTTTAACTTCCTCATTTGTAAGAAGGTAAAAGATTGGGATTCCAATTTACTCATGTTTGAGAAGAATACATGTACTTTAAACAAGTTGCTTCTATTTCCTCCTAGCAAGTGAGATAAGAAACACACCACTATGATTTTTGTCCAGGGAGCCAAGAGAAGTGTTCATGGGAGGCAGTTAAAGAGTAAGCAGCATAAGACTTCAGAGGAGGAAGGGCCCCCCAGTTTAGGCTGGAAACAATCAAGAATAATTTTACAGGGAGGTAACTTTTGAGTTGAGTTTTAAAAGATGGTGGGAATTTGAAAGACAGAGAAGAGGGTGGGAAGTTTCTTCATAGCTTCTGAGATCATCTTTATATACAGTATTTCTCTGGGGCAATGAAGATGTGAGCATCAGTTTGGGAAACTTAACAATAATGGCTGCTAGAAACTTATATTCAGATATCTTCATAAAAGGGTTTCTCCATCAAAGCATTCTTGACTCAAGGACTTCCACGATTCTAGAGTAGATAAAATTTGCAGATGCTTAAGAATTGTAGAAATACATACATTTTGAATGGTCTTGGTGTATAACAGGAACTTGTCTTGGAAGAGGGTCTTCCAAAAAACAAGTGTCTCCCAAACTGTGTAAGGAATAATTCTCAGCCCTGAGTTTCATTTAGTTAGAAAAACAATAACTAACGGAACAGGAGAAAACTGGAATTTTCACATTAGGATGTAGGTGTAGGTGTTTCTGTTATAATAATAGCTGGTATTTGCTTAGCCCTTCTTATGAGTCAGCTATAATGTGCAGATGATACCCATTCATTATCTCGCTGAATCTCAGGAAACATATGCTTCTATCACTCCCCATTCTTCAGATAAGTAAATTAAGCTTCAGAGATTAATTACCATACCCAACGCCACACAGTTAAATGCAGATCTTGGATTTGAACTTGGGGTCTCCAAATCCAGAAGCTTTGTTTCGAATATTCAAGCTTTATTTCCTTCCAAATGCCTCCTCCTCTCCATATGCTGCTGCGGCTGATGGGCACAAAGGCTTAAAGCCACACAGAAAGTCACAAACTTCCCAAATGCAGCTTATGCTGAGTAATGAGGAACAAATCCTCCTTGTTATTTCAAATCACACTGGAGGTAGCTAGGAAGCAGGAATTAATGAAAAATCAGGTTTACACTACTTTTCTAAAATAGAATTATACTCAATATAGATAGACCTTATGTCTATTTAAAAAGTGTATAGAAACAATACTAGGCAGTTATTTGAATTGGCTTGACAAATTGCTACTTGAAACAGGTCTATGAAGGCCCTGTTTTAATAATAATCTAAAATTATTTATAATCATCTTATAGATTTACTCAAGTTGTACCTTCCTCAGGGGTTAGATTGCTAAGTGAGTGCTCAAGGCAAAAAATTGCGTGTGTTCTAAATTAAAAATTCCTCAAATAATTACCAATACATACATACTGCTTACTATGTATCAAACACCTTCTGTGCTGCTATATTCAATCCCACCAAAAAATCCAATTATCATCCCCATTTTATAGAGGAGTAAACTGAGTCACAGAAAAGTTAAATCAGTTCCCTGCTGCCTTGCTGTTTACGAGTGGAAATTGGGAGAGTTGAAACTAATCAGTTTGGTTCTAGAGACCACGTTCTTAACTGCTGTGCTGTCCTGCCCATCATCCATAATAATGCAGTGTCATCCCTAACCTTCAGCACTTTCTTAGGTTAGGGGTCATATATATATATACAGTTATTTATTTAAACAACAACGAACAAACTCATCATGGAGAATCATGATTTAGGAATGGCTGGTTCAGAGCTTCTGTACTCTGGAGTGTACACACATCCAATGACTGTTGAGAAAATTTCCCAAATTAAATTTATTTTTATGTTTTATCTTTTGCTTTCTTATACAGTTCATATTTAAGTGAATTGAACATGTTCAGCTTTATATTTGTTTTTGCAGAAAGAACTCACAACCTCTTTATGCTGTCACTGAAGTCCCTTCAAGTTCCTCCAATGTGTTCAGGATGCAACTTTGCTCTATTTTGTGAATTATCTTCTGCCTACTACAGACAAACAAAATTGATTTATCCTAAAATTCTTTATAAAACATTCTATTTTCACCCTTCTATTTAAGTACCTTGACTTTATCTATGAATATGCTTAGATTTTCTGTAGACCAGCTGGAGCTATTGACCCATCCAGTCCAAAATGCAAATTAGCGATGTCTGAATTACTGAGTTAACTTCACTTGTGCCTCCTGAATCAATCCATCCAATGTCTGCAGCATGATTTCCACTCAAGTAATTCATCTGGGATAACCTGGACATGGATGACAATCGTTGCCCTCAGGTGGGCCAAGATCCACAAACGTGGATTGACTGTTGAATAATAAAATATGTGAATTTTATGGTACTGAATATAACATGTACAATGCTGATAATCTGGCAGAAAAGGAAACTGTTGACCAACTTTTGGAAGAAATTCTCTTTAAAAGCATTAAGAAATGGGGCAAAGTAGAAACATAATTTTATGAATATTTACAATACTGGTATTAGTAATAATAGATTCTACAGAGCAACTAGTATACTCAGCATTGTGCAGGTCCACAAATGATGCTTTATGAGCATTACCCTTATCAGATATGTCATCATACACAGGGGCTGCCAAAAAGTGTATGGACATAAGAAGAAAAAGAACTATATTAAAATTGTCATATTCAACTCACACTTGGCATCTGCTATTATAAGAAGTGCTCAAAGAGACTTGAATCTATCTTTTGCTATTGGTGTATATCGAGTGTTACTGTTTTAATATAGTTTTTCCTTTCTAAAAATGTGCATACATTTTTTGGCACCCTCTGTATATATTTAAGTAGGTAAACAAAGATAATATTATATCAATTTTGTAAGTAAGGAAGGAGAAAAATGAGAAAGGATAGGTAAATTGCCCAAATTCATCTTCATCCATTCATTCAAAAATCCTTGTGCAGGGTACTGTCAGGAAAGCTACGACTATGTTAGGCAGACGTGATTCCTGCACTCTCGAAACTCAAAATAATGTGATGTTATTAATTATATGATCACAGATATAAATAAATAATGGCAAGCTGGGGTAAATACTACATAGGAAAAGTCAAAGTGTCATGAGTAATGGAGACTCACTCACTCACTCTGAGAAACCAAGGAAAAGGCCCCCAATAGAACTGTGAGCTCAAATCTGCGGGAGGAGGGTAGAATTAATTACTTGTAAATGGGGCAAGGTAAGGAGGGATGAATGGGCTTCTTGAGACATTCCTGGCAGAGGGAAGGTGTTGCCATGAATAGGCTGAAGTTAGGAGAAAAGTTTCCCCAAACTGCCTTCACAGCTCAGAGGGAAAAAAGAGAGTATTGTAGAGGCTGGACAGACAGGTTCAGAATGTGCACAGTCCTGTGAGCCATGTTAAGTTATTTGTTTTTTATTTTAGGGAAGCCCTTGACAGGTTTGCAGCAGAGGAGTGGCTTTTGCATGTTAAAAAGGTCCTTCTGGGTGTGGAGCAGAGAACCTATAAATGAAAGCTGTAGAAGGGGAAAGGGTGCCGGAAAGGAGACCCTTCCCAGGGTGGAGAGAGGCATAATGGCCTGACCTCGGTAGTGTCAAAGGCATCGAAAGAAGTTGGCATGTAGGAGAAGTTTTCAAGACTTAAATTAACATAGCTTGAAGATTGATTGGCGTGGGGTGGAGGAGAGGCTAAAGAGATGACAGGGCCGGTCACCTCGGATCCAAGTCTAGGGCTCTACGCGATGTGACAAGGCACCCTGGAGCCAGGGACATGTTCTTAATTTAGATCTTAACTATATCTGGGCAATGAACAGTCAGCTTGGGAACTCGGGATGCAGAGACTGGCTAGGAAATGAGGACACTTCCCAAGTTCTGCAATGGTATTTTGGATGCTGGAGTTGTGGGAATTTGTGGAGGAGTTTGCGTGTGTGTGTGAGAGAGAGATTGAGAGAGAGAGAGAGAGCGTGCTAAGTTTTCTCTCCTGCCCCAGTTTCTATGAGCTGCTCTGTCTTTTGTGTTCTTTGCCAAGAGGAAAGAAAACAGATTGTTCTTGCTTAGAGCATTCAGCTGACTCGACGGATGCCAAACCAAAAAAAGCCCTAAGAACATAATAATAATTGCTCATGTGTACACATCACTTTACAGTTTACCAAGGGCTCTGCATCACACTCATGAAACTGCAAACCCTGTGAGACAAGCACCCTGCTATTAATTTTACTTCAATTCTAAATATACGGAGAGTGTTCAGAGAGGTTAAAGTGACCGGCTTTAGCCATACGTCCTGTTTACATAATCCAGATCTTCTGAGGTGATGCTACATTTTCCTTCCAGCAGCTATATCGGGTTTGAGTTCACCTTGAAGGGGTCACCAATGCTATGAAGACTGTGTATCTAGGACTTCCCACTTACCAAGCCCTTTCACACTGGGCTTCGTACTTCCTTCATCGCAATAAGAGTGAAGTCATCATTCTCACCTCAGACGGGAAAACAGAGGTTCGCAGATGCCCATGTCAAACAGTCAGCACGTGGTAGAGATGGGAATTGAGCCCAGTTCTCTTTTCATTGCCCTTTGCCACTTCCCAAGACTATTGTTCAGCTTAGCGGTGAGCAACTTCAGGTTCAGAGAAAGAGAGAGAATTCAAAGATGCATGTTGGGGATGAAGTCACAAATCGAGAGTCAAGGTTAAAGCTCTCAACTGAATGAGGCCAGGTAGGCAACAGTGAGAAGTGTCGGGTTAAGGGCAGCTGTTGTTGCAATCTCCTAATTGTAAATAATTGGGATTCTGTCTCAAACCACAAAGCCCTGATTTAGCCAAGTCAGCCTCAACCAGGAAGCATCTGTTGCCATCTCCAATGGCAACCATTCAATCCTCACTCTAGCATGCCATTCTTCCCTGCCAACTGTCAGGCAGTTACTACTCAGAGCCTATGGGCTTCTAGACACAGCCAGGAGGACCCAGGAAGAATCAAGTTAGGTTAACTTCTTCAATTAGATCTGGTGAAGAAGTTAGGGAGTGGAAAGGCCTAGAAGTCAGTTCTAAATGACTCTCTTTTGGGAAAAGGGAACTAACATTTCTGAGGAGGCATCAGGCGCTATGATGGGAGATTGTTAAATGCAAATTTAGTTTAGAATCCGATGAGGCAGAGGATCATGCCATTTTACAGAGGAAGAAATAGACTCACAGAGGTTCCACTGATGGCCCACGGTGCCTAAGCTAGAGCATGGAATTTTTGTTTCCCTAGTGCCAAGGCTATGCCCTTTCTGCATTTCTAATCAGGCTTGTCTCTATTGTAAAGACCTTCTGTCCTGTGTGGAGTATCTAGAGCTTCACTTCTACTTCTAGCTCAGGGCAGAGATCAGGGGTCTTCTTTATGAAGCCTTCCCAGTGAAGGGATGGGCAGAGAGTAGAGTCCCAGAACTAAGAAACCTGGGAGAAGATGTTGGGAAAGAAATCTGCAAGTTGTTGAGTGGCAAATAAAGATAGTTCTTACTTCATCTTGAATTTGGCATGCAGAAAACAGACTTCTGTTTATTATGTTAATGAATCCTCTGTGATTCTCCATTGCTTAAGTATAATTAAGATGGCCTTAAAAAAATACCTTTTTCTGGATTTGGGGAAACTAAAGTGTTTGTTTGGATTGGTAATAACTAATCACAGGAAATAAGGCAACTGCTTCCAAAAGAACTGCAAGAAATGAACTGCCTGGTGCTGCAAAAAAGATGTCCAAGAGAATCTGAGGTTGGTGGAGCTGTAGGGAGCACACCTTAGGCAGGTGATTGTTCCATGCTTCTCCAGTCAACCCATTTGAAGCTATTCTCAGTGACACATTTTAAGAAGAAAAGTGTCCATTGGATCAGGTCTGAAGAAGAATCTTCAGATGGTGAAAGGGCTTGGGATGATTTTATACAGGATTGGGTGAGATGATTAAACTACTTTGGGCATTGTCTTTCTCAGTGAAAAAAAAGAACAGATTCAAGGCAATGGGTGTTTCTCAGTTTTACTTCTTGGCTGTCATTTTTGTGGTTAATGAGGATGAGATGGAGTAATGGATCATGAACAGTCTGACGATCTACCTATCATATGTACTGAGCACCTACCATGTGCCTGATAAAAGTCTAGGAGTTTGGATTTCATCCATGTACACAGACCTTAGTCTCATGGAACTTACTTTCAAATAGTGTGCAATGAAATAAACAAGTAAACCAATACATGGAGAGGATAATTTTAGATGGTGATAGGAGATATTAAGACAACAAAACAGAATAATGAAAGTAATATGATAACAATATTTGGGAAAGTGTATAGTTTGGGTTGGGTGTGAAGAAGGTAATATTTAGAGTTTGGAGATGAATGACCAGAAGAAATTAGCCAGGCACAGATCTGGGGAAAATGCATTCTAGACAGAAGCAAAAGCTATTCAAAATTCCCACAGTGAGAATCACTTTGGTGTGGTTTTGCAATAGACGTTGGCCCAGGGGTAAGTGTGGTTCAGTGAGTCAGGGGAGAAAGGCAGTAAATGAGAGGACAGAATAAGTAAGGGTCAGATCACATAGAAGAGATTTTGTTCCAAGTGAAGTGAAGTGGGGAGAAGCTTTCAGAAGGTTTTCAGTGAAGCGGTAACATATTTATGTGATTATAATTAGGTACTCTATTCATAATGAAATGCACTTAATCACCAAAATTGATTATTGTTTTAGAGGCTCCCCATTCTCACTAAATCCCATTTACGTTCCTCCTCAATTTTATAAATTCATAAGGCTCTTTATAGTTTTTACATGGTGTGAGTCTATATGATCCCTATTTGAGGAAATTAGGATTATCTAGCTGAAAGGCAACAATCAACTATCTTTGATAACATAAAGAATGCTGAGCAAATGAGACAGTCTGAACTGCTAGACCCAGTTTCACGATTGAGGAAACGAGCCCTAGAGAGCACATTGGATGACTATGTGTATTGAGGCTCTGGTACCAGTTTCATTTCCTGCATTTCACAACAAGGGGCATCCTGTTTACAACATATGTGATCATATCTACCCTTAGTTTGTTCAATGCAAGACTCCCCAGTATTATCAGATTAAAGTCCACATTCCTTATATAGGCATGAAAATCTCTCTGGATTGATGACTGGTGATTCCTCCCATTTCCTCCTGTCCTACTCCTGGACATGGTCAGCTCCCTACCCTCACACCCAAATCTGAGGCATTGTGAATTATCCCTTTTTGTTTCCCGAATCTTTCAATATGTCATTTTCTTTATCTGGAATTATTTCCTTATTTCTTATCATCTTATATTTTCTTTCCTATCATTCAAGATTTTGTGTAAATGTTAATCTCTTCTTTACCACAAAATTCTATATTAGTTAGACTACAGGGTAAGAGCTGTAATAACAGATATCTCAGTACAGTAGTTCAAACAAGCAGATGTTAATTCCCTGCCACACAAGAATCCAGAGGTTAGTGGTCTAGTCTCAGTTCTTCAAGGTCATACGTTGTCCCACATTACCTCTAGACAAGTGACCCACTGTCTCCTTGGTGGCGTTACTCTACCCTTGGCAATTACAACTGGATCACCAGCACCTTGTTACCATGAGGACATGATGGGGGAGTAGTGAGTTGAGGGTGGAAATTTT
Source organism: Arctocebus calabarensis (assembly GCA_963573935.1). Taxonomy (NCBI): domain Eukaryota; kingdom Metazoa; phylum Chordata; class Mammalia; order Primates; family Lorisidae; genus Arctocebus; species Arctocebus calabarensis. The sequence continues at coordinate 9,416 of CAUYON010170120.1, forward strand.
CTCTGTGAAGATCATGACCTAGTTCATTCCCATCCATTAAGCAGAGCTAAGCCCCATGCATGCCTATAATGGGGTGTGAGGACCATGTACCTGGTTAACTCTCAGCAGCTTCCATTGTTGTATACAAGAAAGAAGGGAAGAATGGATGGATTTTGAGGGAAAATTAGCTGTCTCCACCACAATACCTGGTTTGTATTAAACTTTTCTCTCATCCTTCATAGACACACCTCTATCCAGAAATGTATCTCTTTGTTTCATAGTGACCTGCTGATTTGTCTAAATTGTGAGAACTTCAAAGGCAGAAGCTTTGTTTCTGTTTTTGTTTATGTGCAGCTTTGTGACCAAGTTTCTTAGCACTAGATAGCCCTGAGTGGATGAATCTAAACAATAAAAGTTGGGTACAGAGAACTTAAGTGATTCCCCAACTTCACTAAGAACCAGTGCAAGAGCCTAACTCTTCTTTGGGATTTGGAGAAGTGAGAACCGGATTCAAGATACCTGAAGGAAAGTTATAGGGAGCACTGAGACAGCTGCCAGGGGGGGTCCGGGTCAGATCAGGGGGCCAAGTGACTCAGAATAACACCCAGGCTCACCTATCCTGTGATGTGCGTATTTGAGTGGAACTGCTCAGTCCTCTGTATGGCAGGTGGGGGAAGTTCTTCCCCTGTCTCCATTCCAGCCTGCCACACTCTGCCCGTTTCCTAGCTCTCTGCAAGGGAAGGAAGTTGTCCCTCTGAATGATCCATCCTGAGTCATTAATTGACCCCAATTAATAGTTGGCAATGCTAGCACAGGAATACAGGGAAAGGGGAAAGGGAGGGGAGGGGTGGGGGGGAGAATGGATAGAGGGAGGGCAATTAGTGGGAACACACCTACGGTGCATCTTAGCTGGGTACTGGCAAAACTTATTAAAGGTAGAGTATTAATGTCTTTATATAGTGATCAAGGAAATGCCATGAAGGACATCTGTAACAGTACGATCAAAATATTTCTGAATGTATATGAATCGTGCCCTGTGATTGCACCAATGTACA
>CAUYON010170125.1:0-11268 GCA_963573935.1 Arctocebus calabarensis
GGGCGATGCAGGCCTCCTAGCAAAGAGTTTCACTGCGGCAGGGCGTGTTCTGAACAGAACAGGCGCCGGCTGCTCGGATGTTCACTAGTAGGATTTGGTTATTCTAATGTTAGATTGAAATTTATTATTATTATTATTATTATTATTATTATTATTATTATTATTATTATTATTATTATTATTGAGACAGAGCCTCAGTCACCCTGAATAGAGTGCTGTGGCATCACAGCTCACAGCAACCTCCAATTCCTGGGCTCAAGCGAGTCTCCTGCCTCTGCTTCCCAAGTAGCTGGGACTACAGGCGCCCGCCACAACGCCTGGCCATTTTTGGGTTGCAGCCGTCATTGTTGTTTGGCGGGTCCGGGCTGGATTCGAACCCGCCAGCTCAGGTGTACGTGGCTGGCGCCTTAGTCACTTGAGCCACAGGCGCCAAGCCTTGAAATTTATTATTCATGAAATTCGTGGCTCTAAGCAAAAGTCTTAAAGAACAAGGTGACAGAGTTTCTCTGAGGTGTTTTAGTTTGCCACCAGGAAACAGATCTTTTGAAGAAAATGAAGCTTTCTGTGGCTTGACATAGCCAACAGTCTCTGCAGGGGAATTGTAGACATCACTTGAATAATTACAAATATAGGTGTTAGAGGATTGGTAATTCCAGCATCCATAAGAATGATAATTCAATGGCTAAAGATGGCAAAAGATTACAGAAAGAAGAGAGAAAGAAGAAAGAACAGGTCGAAATTGTCAAATATGAAGGCAGACATGGAGAGTGGCCACTCCTGTGATGGAATAAATAATATATTGCATGCCTACTAAGAGCAAGGCTGAGGCAAATACCAGAATGCAAGTGAGATGGGATAATTTAGTGAAATATGAAGCTTTGGGGTTTTTTGCCTGTGTTTTTCCTTTCACTGTAGAGCAGGCAAGGGTTTTTGGCAGAATTGAGAGTAGAGGTATCCTGACATCAAAGGCCCTTCTGCTTTTTGAAACTGTCTAAAGTAAATCTGAGATGTTATGCCCTGGAGGAGCAGGGGAGAGGGAGAGAATTCTTTAAGAGTGTGGAGGGGTTTGGTGTGTAGGGCCAGTTGGTGTGAATGCAAGTTGCTAATTTCTGTTTGGGACAGAGCAAGTAACAGGACTGGGGAGGCTAGGTCCAAAGCCAAAGGCTGGCATTTCTGAATATCCATGTCTCAAATGTGGCATAAAGCCATGAGTTTGGGAGTCCCGGATGTGAAGAGACTTATCTGCTGAGACACTCACTGGTGAGACTGATGTCCAATGATGGGGTGGTGTGGGTGGCAGGTAGGAAGCCAGCCCTGGATATTTCTATGACCTTTGCATAGCTCTTGGCATATAGGTTTCTCTAAGAGTGCCTGATGTTGACTTTCTCACCAGCACCCGAGAACAGGGACTTGGGGTAGAAATTAAGTTCATTTAAAGAACATTTTAAATGTAGTTTTTTGCAGGGCGGCATCTGTGGCCCAGTGAGTAGGGTACTGGCCCCATATACCAAGGGTGGCGGGTTTAAACCTGGCCCCAGCCAAACTGCAACAAAAAATAGCGAGGCATTGTGGCAGGTGCCTGTAGTCTCAGCTACTCAGGAGGCTGAGGCAGGAGAATTGCCTAAGCTCAGGAGTTGGAGGTTGCTGTGAGCTGTGTGATGCCACAGCACGCCACCAAGAGCAGAAAAGTGAGACTCTGTGTCTACCAATAAATAAATAAAGTATTTTTCACATATCTTAAGTTATTGCACTAATTTCACAGCTGCTACACAAGGATAGACAGGAGCCTCTGTCTTCACCAACCTCAAGAGGAGGAGACAAGCAAATATTTTCACAGTCTTATGGTAAGTGGTAAGTGCTATGGCTCACTTAGGCTGCCGTGGAAGGCAACAGTCGTGGAGTAGCCCCTTCTAGCTTCTTAGATCTCTGCCTTCCCAGCCCCTCTTGAAAGATCTGTTCCCTTCTTCCCTACATTACCTGCTTTCATCCAATAGTCTTCTCTCTCCCTGCTTGAAGATGGGAGAAAGATGTAAAGGAGCTCCAGGTAGGGGTCTTGGAGAGGAGAATTGACTTACACTTGAACCCTAGGGTTCCAAAGACCTGTCCCCAGGAGCTTATTCCTTGGACTCAAGAATTTTAAGGGGCTAAAGTACTCTGGGTCCCAGACAGACAAGAAAGGAGGAAAAAAGGAAAGAGGGAGGAAGTTTTCCTAACTGGAAAGAAGCTAAGGAAGTCAAGGGGCCCAGAATTGAGTAGAAAGCAAGCACAGGAGTCCCATTAAACAAAGAGGAGAGGTGAGGGAACCAAGTTTCATTGAACAGGGCCAAAGGGAATCCTCAGGGCTGGAACTGAGCCTGTGTTAAGTGTCAGTAAAGCTAGTGTCTGCTTATGTTACAGATGGGGCTAGGCTACAGTCTCACCACTGGGGACCTTTCCAAAGAGGTACTTGGAGATTCTCATTCAGTAGGTCTCAAGGAAAGGGAAAGAGGTCACTGGAAGGTCTGGGAAAATATCCAGAGGTCACTTTTGAGAGACCCTCTGTCTCTCCATTGGCAGTGGAAAACCTCAGAGGACCAGATGCCACCTTGTCTGTCAACTTCCCTTTTACTGCCTAGGAGTTTGGGCACCTGGGAAGCAGGGCAACTCTTGGGATGAGTGAGAACATAGAATTCGCCGGCCTGAGCACTTGGGAGGGATCCCAGAGTGTGTTACTCCAACTGGTTGTGACATTAGCCTCCCCATGGACACAGATACATAGGAACAGGTATTTGAATGGGAGGCTGGAACAGCTTTTTATTCAAATGGGTACAAATCATCTTTACAAGGAACAGGTGGGGTGCAGCAGGGAGCAGGCTCAGGTCCAGAGTCCTGAGTGACTTCTCCTCAGAGGGGACAGTCCTGCTGCCTCCTCTCACACTTCCTGGAAGACTCTCCCTCCATTGCCTCTCGGGGCCAGGCCTGGTGTGGGCAACTCAACCTTGCAGGGTAGTAGGGATGGGATGCAGATAGGATGGTTGAAGCAAGAGAAGGGGGTGAGGCAAAGCCAGCATTGGAGCCTCAGAGTCCTTCCTCTGTTTTATTTAGCCCCCTTCTTGCCCTTGGGTTAGGGCTTCAATCCCTGATGAGGCTAGTGGGGGCCTGAGGGGCTTCTGGCTGGACACTGGGCTATGGTCCTTTTGGAGCCTGCGGCTGTTCAGTCCTGAGAAGGCAGAGGAGGGGTGTGAAGGGCTGACTGAGGCTCCCCTTCGCTTCCCCTCTCCCAGCCCTTCAGAGTCCTCACCCTTTGCAGCCTTTGGAGCTTTTTCTTTTCTTGCCAGCCGTGGGGGTCCCCTTATCCTTCCTACAGCCCCTGACTTGTTTCTGTGGGGCTGGTGGCTTGTCCAGACGCTGCATCAGTTGCTGTACCCACGTCTTCTTAGGGTCTGCACAAAGCTCTGCCTGAGAGCGCTTCTTGGGTGAGAACCTGAGGGTTGGGGGTTCGAAAGTCTTCTTAGTCTAGCCCACCGTGTCCTCCCTACTCGGCTGCCAAACTATATCTACCCCCTTGTGCCCACTCACAGGACAGCTGGGATGGGGCAGCCTAAACTTGGTTCCTGCTTCCGGTAGCTGCGGACGATGTGGGCAGGAATCTTCCTTACGCTGTACTTGAGGCAACAGTCCTGAGCCCCTCCATCACTGCCTGCAGGGTGGGAGTCACAAGGAGCCAGGAACTGTTGACAGTCTCCCACCCAGGTCTCTCAAGCCCGTTGCCCCCACCCAAGGCTCCTCCCCACTTTGTACCTTGGGTCCGGGGGATGCTGAGGGCCAGAATCAGGATAAGGAGGCTCAGAGCCAGCGACTGAGCCATGGCTGTGGTACAGGGTGAGTATGAAGCCAGACCTGTGGACGAGGTGAACAGCTCCAAGTTGGGGGTCTATGTGTGGGTTGGGACTGGCCTGCTTCCTATTTATGCAGCCACTTTCACTTCCCTAATTCTTTTTCCTTCCTGATATCATGGAATGATTTAAGTGACAGGTTGGCATCCACCCAGCTTACTCCTATTCCAAATCAAAATATCTCCAAGCTAGCTCTTTCTGCCTCCTCAATAGCAGGTGAACCAACCAGGCCCTTCCTTCTGTTCCTAGCCACTGCCTTGGTGCAGGCCTCCCTGCCTCTCTCCTGGAACACAGTAGTTGCCTTGGCACTATGCCGCTGGCTTCACACTCTTCCTCTCCTTCCAGCAAATCTGATTATTGGATTGTAAGAATTCTTTATACAGCCTGGATAATAGACCCTTATCAGGTATATGATATGAAAATATTTCCTCTCATTTCACGTATTGTCTTAGCATTCTCCTAATAGTGTCCTTTGATGCACAAAATTTTAAAATTTTGATGAGGGGGCTGCTGGGGACGGGGCAGGGGCAGGTGTAGCCTCTTGGCCTCATTATCCCCTAGAGCTGCCTGGACATCACACAGGCTGCCAGCACCATGAAGATCTGGACTTTGGAGGACATCTTTCACCACCCATGGGAAACTGTTACAACAGCTGCAAGGCAGAAATACCCAAACTCGATGAACCCAGGTGTGGTTAGAGTTGAAGGTGTTAGACAGACATATAGATCAGTCCAGAAAGTTGCACAGCCATATAGATTTTAGCACAGAGTGGGGATTGTCTTCCATCATGAAGTCTGTTTCATTTACAGGCATGGTTTCAGTAGATGAGAGACATATACAAACCACATCCTCAGGACCCAGAAAAAACTATTTTAACTCAAGAAGCTCAAAAAGGAGTCAGCCTTAGCAGTTAACTTGAAGGACTGATGGCAAGCACCATATCTTCAAATGCTAATAAAGGCCAAGAAGCAATAGAATGAGTAATACAGAAATTAAATGCTGAGATTGAAGGACTGACAGCTTCAGCAAGAGGAAGCATAAGGACTCTGATGGTGGCAGCAGCATTTGTAGAAAAATGATAATAAAATTTGGTAGAGAACATTGGGTCCTCCAGGTCTTTACAAGTTGGCAATATGTTTATAAGTAGTTATTTAAAAAATACAACTTTATCTTATGTATAATTTTTTTTTAAATAAGTTGATGTAAGGCTATGTGACTTTTGATAAAAACAGAGAGATGCAGGGCTTCCAAGTAAAAGAGATCATCTGGAATTAGTGTTGTTTGAAATGGCTGTCTAATTTTGAGGATTCCAGTATTTATGTGAAAAATTTAATAGTTTTTTTTAAAAGTATTTGGAAATTGGTGTTGACATTGAATCTCCTAAGGTGGAATTTTATTTTTATATGTTCTTTCTTTCTTTCTTTTTTTTTTAATTGAATCATAGCTGTGTACAGTAGTTCAGTCATGGGGTACAGCGTGTGGGCTTCATATACAATCTGAAATATTTTCATCCGCCTGTTCGACATGACGTTCATGAGATTTTCTCGTTTACTGTGTGAGAACATTTGTGTTCTGCATTTAGTAGGTTTCTCCTGACCCTTCAAAGATGAACCTCAAGTGTGATCCCACCCTTTATCCTCTTATCCTAAGGTGGAATTTTAAAGGTTTTCATGCACTGGAACTCTACCGGGCTTTGGACCAACCCCAGAACAAAGCAGAGCTGCCTCTTACATACACATGATTACCCTGCTGCTGGAAACTTCAGCAGCTTGCATAAGGGAACTCACTTTAAAAGCAGAAATTATGTACTTTTGAGACATATTAATTTGTATAAAGTAATTTGCTGTGCTATACACCACTATTAAAACCCACAGTGTTTTAGTTTTGTACTTAAATATTTTTGAAGTGAAAATTACCTTTAAAGTAATACATGGCTCCAACAAAAATACGATTTTATTGTATTAAAGAGTACTATATTGATTTGCCAAAGTTTTCTAACTTAGAAAAGGTACTGTATTACCTTCCTTGGATTTGTACATTGTGATTTAGTATGCTATGCTGTGGGTTGGTTATGGTAAGTGAAAAAATAAAGTCGTTTCATGAGTTTTACAGCACTTGAAACTTAAACAGAACAGCGTTCACATCTTTTAGAAATTCACATTTGCCTCACTTATAAATTGCCATATGTCAAAATCGTGGTTTTGTAATTGCTAAGACATGTTATGCCAGGTTATTTGAATATAATTACTTTTTGAAGTAATTGTGACCACAAAACATCTTTTTTACATGAAGAACTATACATCATTTGAAATTACTCAAATGATGTCTTGATCTGAAGCATAAACCCCAGGTACTTAACGTTTTTAATAATACGGTGCCTCTGTGAGAGGTGGGGGTGGTGAGAAAAAAAACAAAGAATCATTGCAGTGGGGAGAGGATTGGCCTAAACTACCATTAAGTGAATTGCACTGCGACTTTATTTATGGGAAATCCTTATTTTGGATGCCAGAGAGCAGCTGCAAACTGAAAAACAATCCAGTAATTGTATGCTATTTCATAGTTTGTAGCAGGCAATGATCAATCACTAAATAATATTTTTGGTATGTGCATTTATGACATGCAGCGTATTTTTTAAAAGGTTATTATTGCTTGTCTTTATTTTACTTTGCTTAATAGGATAAACTAATCAGATTTCCTATAAAAGAGAACAGTTAATAGATGTACATAAACCACAGAAACAGTATGACAAACTATTTTAAATGTGTTGTTTTCCTACTTAAAATATTGTTCAGCTTAAGACTTCTTAGCACATTTGTAAAGTCAGGTTAAATCCAATAAAGTTTTTGATTGTGCTTTTATAACCAGAGAAGATTTTTACAACTGAAATAATATTTCAGCAAAACAAAACATTGCTAAATATTAATATTTGGCAAAAGATTGCCTTGTATAATTTCTGTAAATTATACTTGTTCTGAAAAAGGTGTAATGCTGTAATGATAAAAGAATTTTAAACAAGTCTTTTTTTTTCTCTTCTAGAGACAGAGTCTTACTTCATCGCCCTCGGTGGCGTTACACAGCTCACAGCAACCTCCAGCTCTTGGGCTTAGGTGAGGTGATACAAGTAACTGCGACTACAGCTGCCCACCACAACGCCCGGCTATTTTCTTTGCTGCAGTTTGGCTGGGGCTGGGTTTGAACCTGCCACGCTCAGTATATGGAGCCAGTGCCTTACTCACTGAGCCACAGGCACTGCCCGCATTTTAAACAAATCTTTGTTTTTCATTTGATTTTTTAAACTCTGATCTACTGATAAAATCCTATAAATTTTTATTTTCCTGTGCAGTTAATTACCTTATTTTTATTTATTTATTTATTTTTGAGACAGAGTCTTACTCAGTTGCTCTGGGTAGAGTGCCGGGGTGTCATAGCACTTAAGTGATCCTCTTGCTCCAGCCTCCTGAGAAGCTGGGACTACAGGCACCTACCACCACACCTGGCTAGTTTTTTCCTATTTTTATTATAGATGGTGGGGGGTCACTCTTGCTCAGGTTGGTGTTGAACTCCTGAACTCAAGTAATCCACCAGTCTCTGCCTCCCAGAGTGCTAGGATTATAGGCCTGAGCCACTGTACCTGCCCTAATGGGACCAAATTGGAATAAACTCTTTATAAATGAAGCTTGGATTATTGAGCATTTAACCCTATTTAATATTAAAATGAACTTAAATAAATTAAGGAAAACCTTTCTTGTTTATAAAAACTTTTAAGTAAAAAACTAAATTTTGATAAAGTCCAATTTACCTTTTGATTCTTTTGTTGCTTACACTTTTGGGGTCTTTTTTTTCTTTGTTTAACAAATGTTTATCGAGTATCTATAATGCTCTAGTCAGTGTTGTAGGCATTGGGGAGTAGTATTTATTTTTATCTTTAAAAAAAATTATTGTTTCAGGCGGTGCCTGTGCTCAGTGGGCGGGGCATCGCCCGGTATGGTATACCGAGGGTGGTTGGTCGAGACCCGGCCCCGCCCGGCCAAACTGCAACAACAACAACAACAAATTATTGTTCCAGGTTAATTTGAGGATACAAAGAATAATGTTATGATATTTGATTTGTTAGATAGAGTTCCTCTTAAAATTGTGTCCCGCCCCCAAGAGGTGTGCTACACACCCTAACATTGTGCTCATAAAGTGGAAACACACTCATCTCCCTTCTTTCTCTCCTCTCCCTGCTCCTTTGTTCCCTCACTCCCCACCTTGAATTCATTTGAGTTTTTCTCTTACATGGGCGTGTATTAGACCATCTACTGGCTTCATATTAGAATTGAGTACATTGGATTCCTGGTTCTTCATTTTTTTTTTTTTTGAGATAGTGTCTCACTTTGGCCCCCTCTGTGAAGTGCCATGGCTCACAGCAACCTCAAACTCTTGAGCTCAAGTGATTCTCTTGCTAGCTGGGACTACAAGCCTGTCACAATGCTGATGCTGATGTTATTTTTAGAGAGGGGGTTTCTCTCTGGCTTAGGCTGGTCTGAATTCCTGAGCTCAACCATCCATGAGCCTTGGCTTCCCAGAGTGCTAGGATTACAGGCGTGAGTCACCGCACCCAGCCTTGTTTCCCCAATGTCGTGATACTTTAAAGAAACTCAACTCAACTCCATCCAGGTCAATACAAAATATGTAAAGTAACTTTTTGAATGGCTGAATAGTATTCAATGGTATACATATACTACAGTTGGTTAATCCTTTCCTGGGTTGGTGGGCTTTTAGATTGTTTGTACATTTTGGTGATTGTAAATTGAGCTGCAATAAACAATCTAGTGCAAATGTCCTTATGATAAAATGGTTTTTCTTCTTCTGGGTAGACGCCTACTTAGTGGGATTGTGGGATAAATGAGATGTCTAATTTGAGTTCCTTGAGGATTCTTCATACTTTTTTCCAAAGAGGTTGTATTAGTTTGCAGTCTTGAGGGTCATTTTTAAGAAACCTTTGCCAAATTCAAGGCCATGAAGATTTCCCCTGTGTTTTCTTCCAAGAGTTTTATAGTTTTAGCTCTTACCTTTAGGCCTTTGATCTATTTTAAGTTAATTTTTGTACATAGTGTGAGGTAAGAGTAGAATAACTTTCTTCAGCACGTGGATATCCAGTTTTCCCAATATGATTTGTTGAAAAGACTGTCTTTTCCCTATTAAATGGTCTTGGCACACTTGTAAAAAAATCATATATATGAGGGTTTATTTCTGGGTGCTGTATTCTATTCCATTTGTCTACATGTATAGCTCTTTGCTAGTATCACACTGTTTTAATTACTGTAGTTTTGTGGTAAGTTTTGAGACCAGGAAGTATGTTTTGTTCTTTTTCAAGATTGTTATAGCCATTTGAAGTCCCTTTAAATTCCATGCAATTTTTTTTTTTTTTGACAGAGTCTTAAGCTATCATCCGGGGTAGAGTACCGTGGCGTCATGGCTCACAGCAACCTCAAACTCTTGGGCTTAAATGATTCTTTTGCCTCAGCCTCCTAAGTAGCTGGGGCTATAGGCACCCACCACAATGCTGGAAATTTTTTGTTGCAGTTGTCATTGTTGTTTTTGCTTGCTTGGGCCAGGTTGAACTTGCCAGCCTCAGTGTATGTGGCCGGCATCCTACCCACTGAGCTACAGGTGCCACCACCATATGAATTTTTTGATGGGATTTTCTATTTCTGCAAAAATTGTAGAATTTTGTAGGCATTGCACTAAATCTGTAGATCGCCTTGAAAGGTGTTGTCATCTTAATCATATTAAGACTTCCAATCCATGAACATGGGAAGTCTTTCCATTTCTTTAAGTCTTCTTTAATTTATTTCAGCAATGTTTTATAGTTTTCAGTGTACAAATTTTAATGTCTCCTTAGTTAAATTTAAGCTTAACTATTTTTTTTTAGTGAATATTGTGAATGGAATTTGTTCATTGGTAATGTATAGGTATCAAACTGACTTTTTTTTTTGAGACAGAGTCTTACTATGTCACCCTCTGTAGAGTGCTCAGAGTCACAGCTCACAGCAATCTCAAGCTCTTGGCCTAAGCAATTCTCTTGCCTCAGCCTCCCAAGTAACTGGGACTATAGGCGCCTGCCACAATGCCTGGCTTTTTTTTTTTTTTTAAATGTAGTTGTCATCATTGTTTGGCAGGCCTGTGCCAGGTTCGAACCCGCCAGTCCTGATGTATGTGGCAGGCTCCCTAGCCACTGAGCTACAGGCACCGAGCCCAAATTGACTTTTTTGGTGTTGATTTGTATCCTGAAACTTTGGTGAATTCATTTATTAGTTCTAACAGCTTATTTTGTGGTTTATTTAGGGTTTTATACATGTAAGGTTATGTTATCTGCGGTCAGAGACAAATATACTTCTTTACAATTTGGATGCTTTTTATTTCTCTTTCTTGCCTAATTGCTTGGCTAGAACTTCCAGTCCTATATTGAATAGAAGTGCATAAGTGGGCATCCTGTTCTTGTTGCTCATCTCAGGGCAGAAGCTTTCAGCCTTTCCCCATTGACTATGCTTGCTGTGTTTTTTTTTTTTTTTTAATATGGCCTTTGTCATGTGGAGGAAGTTTCCTTTTACCACTACTTTATTGAGTTTTTGTTAAGACAGCGTTTCACTCTGTCACCCTGGGTAGAGTGCCATAGCGTCACAGCTCACAGCAACCTTAAACTCTTGGGCTTAAGCGATTCTCTTGCCTCAGCCTCCCAAGCAACTGGAACTAAAGGTGCCTGCCATAATGCCCAGCCATTTTTTGGTTGCACTTGTCATTGTTGTTTGGCAACTACAACAATGGATTTGAATCCAACAGCTCTGGTGTAGTTGGCTGGTGCCCTAGCTGCTGAGCTATGGATGCTGAGCCTGAGTTTTCTTTTTAATCATGAAAAGGTATTGGATTTTTTCAAATGCTGCTTTTACATCAATTGAGATGATCATGTATTTTTTCCTTCATTCTATTAATATGGTATATCACATTGATTGATTTTCATATATCAAACTGCCCTTAAATTCTGGAATAAATCCTACTTGGTCATGATATTTTTCCCTATACTTTTACTTTTAAGTTGTGTGTGTGTGTGTGTGTTTTGAGACAGAGTCCCACTATATCACCCTCCGTAGAGTACTGTGGCATCACAACTCACAGCAACCTCAAACTCTTGGGCTAAAGAGATTCTCTTGGCTCAGCCTCCCAAGTAGCTGGGACTACAGGCACCGCCACAATGCCTGGCTATTTTTTAAAAAATAATTTTATTAAATCATAATTGTGTACCTTGGTGCAATCATAGGGCAGAATGTGCTTCATATACAATCAGAAATATTTTGATCATACTGTTAGAGATAGCCTTCATGGCATTTTCTTGATCACTATATAAAGACAT
>CAUYON010170126.1:0-17464 GCA_963573935.1 Arctocebus calabarensis
CTCCAGTCCCAGCGAATCCTGGAGGATGAGTTAGGAGTATTACTTGAGCTCAAGAGTTGGAGACCAACAGACTGGCTTGGATGATATAGCAAGTCTCCATCTCAAGAAAACAAAAACAGGCTGGGTGGCACCTGTGGCTCATCAAGTAGGGTGCCGGCCCCATATACCAAAGGTGGCGGGTTCAAACCCAGCCCCAGCCAAACTGCAACAAAAAAATACCCGGGCATTGTTGGCGGGCACCTGTAGTCCCAGCTACTTGGGAGGCTGAGGCAAGAGAATCGCCTAAGCCCAGGAGTTGGAGGTTGCTGTGAGCTGTGTGACACCACAGCACTCTACCAAGGGCAATAAAATGAGACTCTGTCTCTACAAAAAAAAAAAAAGAAAGAAAATAAAAACAGGCTGAGTGCTGTGGCTCATGCCTACAATTCCAGCACTTTGGGAGCCCAAGGTGGGAAGACAGTTCAAGACCAGCCGGGTCAACATAGAGAGGGCCTATCTCTACAGAAAAATAAGGAAAAAATATGCCAGGTGTGGGGGCATGTGCCTGCAGTCTCAGCTCCTCAGGAGAGCTAAGGCAGGAAGATTGCTAGAACCCAGGAATATGCTGCCACAGTCAGCTACGATCCCACCATTACACTCTGAACGACAGAGCAAGTTCCTGTCTCTAAAAACAAAAAACAAGCATAAGTGCTTAAACTGAGAAAATTGCCTAGAGATATTACTCAATCCTTTTAGGAACCCCTTTGAGAATCTGATGAAATCCTTAGCCCATGCCACTTTCTGCATATAATCTGGGGAGATTTATAGACACTTCACCTATCTATAAACATTCATTTGAAGGCATAAAACAGAAAAATACTTGAGCATATATATATAGGCCCGGAAAGTCCTTTTTTTTTTTTTTTTTACAGTTTTTGGCCGGGGCTGGGTTTGAACCCGCCACCTCCAGCATATGGGGCCGACAGAGTCGCACTATGTTGCCTTTGGCAGAGTGCCATGGCCTCACAGCTTACAGCAACCTCAAACTCTTGGGTTTAAGCCAGTCTCTTGCCTCAGCCTCCTGAGTAGCTGGAACTACAGGTACCTGCGACAACGCCCAGCTATTTTTTTGTTGCAACTGTCATTGTTGTTTAGCAGGCCCAGGCCTGGTTCAAACCTGCCAGCCTGGGTGTATGTGGCTGGTGCCCTAACCATTGAGTTATGGGTGCTGAGCCTGAAAGTCCTTTTTTTAAATGATATATAGCCAGGCATTGCTGTGGGTGCCTGTAGTCCCAGCTACTTGAGAGCCTAAGACAAGAGGATTGTCTGATCCCAACGGTTTGAGGTTATTGTGAACTATGACACCATGGCACTCTACCCAGGGTGACAGAGTAAGACTATGTCTCAAAAAGAAGATGATGGGCTTGGCGCCTGTGCTCAGTGGTTAGGGCACCTGCCACATACACCAAGGCTGGCAGGTTTGAACCCAGCCTGGGCCTGCTAAACTACAATAACCACTGCAACAAAAAACAGCCAGGTGTTGTGGCAGGCACCTGTAGTCCCAGCTACTCGGGAGACTGAGGCAAGAGAATCACTTAAGCCCAAGAGTTTGACGTTGCTGTGAGCAGTGACCTCATACCCCATGGCACTCTACCAAGGGTAACACAGTAAGACTCTGTATCAAAAACAAAAAAGGGGTAGGGAAAGGAAGAGCACTGAGAGGGAAGGAGGCGGGGGGTGGGGTCTTGGTTTGTGCCACACCTTTTGGGGGCAAAACACGATTGTAAGAGGAACTTTACCTAACAAATGCAATCATTGTTACCTGGTTTCTTGTACCCTCAATGAATCCCCAACAATAAAAAAAAAAAAAAGATGATGATGACATAGGTGCCTTTAGAGCAGTGGTTCTCAGCCTTCCACAGGGGTCGCCTAATATCAGATATTTACATTGCGATTCATAACAGCAGCAAAAATTATAGTTATGAAGTAGCAATGAAAATAATTTTATGGTTGAGGGTCACCACCACATCAGCAACTGTATTAAAGGATCGCGCAGCATTAGGAAGGTTGAGAACCACTGCTTTAGAGAATCCTTGTATATCCAGTAAGAGGTAGAGGACTCAGAAATGTGATATCTATGTCTATTTTACAAACGGAGAATCTAAGGCATAAAGACACACAAAAGGAAGAACTCCAAAACCTGCTGGGCACGGTGGGTCACACCTGTAATCCTAGCACTCTGGGAGGCCAATGTGGGTGGACTGCCTCAACTCAGGAGTTCGAGACCAACCTGAGCTAGAACCAGACCCTGTTTCTAAAAGTAGTTAGGTGTTGTGGTGGGCACCTGTAGTCCCCGCTACTTGCTACTCAGGAGCTGAGGCCAAGAGTTTGAGGTTGCTGTGAGCTCAATAGCACTCTACCGAGGGTGACAAAAAGAGACTCTGTCTCAAAAAAAAAAAAGCCCCCAAACCAAATTTAAGTTTCCCACCATGCTCAAGCCACTAAAACATACCAGGTTGGAGGACAAAACACAACTATAGTGTTGTAGAACTATAAGTGACCTGTATGCAAAAAGCTTTCTTGAAATGCACAGAGATTGCTGGCTGCTTGCCCTCAAGATCATGCTATGGAGCCACATTTGTCTTAATTTAATATTTGCAGGTTTCAAGTTTCTTTTCTTTTTTTTGTTTTTGAGACAGAGCCTCAAGCTGTTACCCTGGATAGAGTGCTGTGGCATCACAGCTCACAGCAACCTCCAATTCCTGGGCTAAAGCAATTCTTCTGCCTCCGCCTCCCAAGTAGCTGGGACTACAGGTGCCCGCCACAACGCCCGGCCATTTTTTGGTTGCAGCCGTCATTGTTGTTAGGCGGGTCTGGGCTAGATTCAAACCCACCAGCTCAGGTGTACCTGGCTGACGCCTTAGCCCGTTGAGCCACAGGCGCCAAGCCCTCAGGTTTCAAGTTTCATCTGACAGATGGGGCAGTGTTTGCTGCATGATCAGAAAATACTCAATTAATATAAGAATTGAACCCAGACAAGCAAATAATGTTAGCACTTCATATGTATATGCAATCAAGGTCACTTGCCCTATCTTCTCTTAGTTTCAACCAGAAAAGGACTAAAATCATGACAGCAGTATCAATTCCAAGAAAGACTGCAAGCCACACACAGTAAGAAGCCTTACTCAAGATCCCCTCATGCTACAGTCTCAGGAGGTGACGAGCAGGACATGACAGAGCCAACATGAGAGAAGGATGAGGAAAGGCCACTCAGCTCTTCTAGCACATCTGACTATGGTTCTTCAACTTAACTAGGAGAAAGTGAGAGTGGTTCTAAGAAGACAGGTGAAAAAAAAAAAAAAGACTTAAAAACAAAAAAAACTGAAAGCACCTAGGTCTAAGCACTATACAAAAGTAGAGCATTGTGGTCTTAATTTATGGTTTGTTTCACTGAAACTGCAGACTTACAATTCCTGACCTGTCTCTGGACTGAGCTCCAATACACATACAAGTCAGTTTTCTGAAATCATCAGAAATCCCTTCACGACCTTTAGCAAATCTAAAGGAAAAACAAGAGCAGTATTTGCAAGGCAAGGGGGGTGGTGAATTTCTTCAATATATATTGGCCAGTGAAAGCCCCAGAGTGGCAACTCAGTGAGATCAACTGAAAACCAGCAGCCACACTCCCACCTCTGAATATTTTTACACTTACCTATCTCATAAAGAGCTTGGATCAATGGACCACCACTGTCCTCTCACCACCTTAAATCAGACATAGACTCTGTTGGTCTCTATCATTTCAGTTTACCTTCTCATAAACTGGGGATACTGGAAGAAGAGGAAGGACTAATTATGCTGCCCAAGTTCTCCCATCAGTCAGCTACCTAACAGCATGTGCTGATAAAGGGCAGGTGCCTGTGAGCCACTTCAACAAGTTCCTCAGTCCTGTTATTTGTGCTTCTTTCACCTGGCACTGGTTGTTACCTGCTATTGATTACGTCGCTGCAGGAGCGCACGATGACGATCCCGGACCCGGTGGCCAGCACAGCCTGCACGGAAGAAACCAGCCTGATGTGGGGCAAAAAGGAGAAAAACAAAGCGCTCTCGATCCAGTCCTGGGGACTGCAAAGAGCCGAACTCTTCAACCTGACTTCCCTTGTGCTGCCAGTGCGGTGAGGAAAATGGTAGGGGAGCCGCCGCCACCGCGCTGCTGACCCCCCAAAGCAGCGGGCAGATGTGGGTAGCAGGCAGGAGAGATGTACACTCCTTCCCATCCTCGCCCGCACGGCCAGCCCTCCCCCTAGTCCCTTCTCCCTCCAGGTGAGGACGCAAAGGGTCTCCGGGAAGCTCCAATCTCAGCGAAGAGACAGAGAAGGGCAAGGAAGGGAGGGAGGCAGTCCCCTCGCTTCCTGTCGCCCCCCTTTTCCGCCCTCCGCCGAGCACAGGGGCGGGCGCTGGCGGGTCCGGGCGCCGGGTGGTGCGGGCAGCGCCCCGGCCCGCGGCTGGGGGCCCGGCCGCGCCCAGTACCTGGTGCTGATCATCACGCAGTCGGTGTAGGTCCATTCCGGCCGCGAGCGGCGCAGCGCCCAGGTGCAGAGCGCGAAAAGCCCCGGGAAGAAGAGCGAGCCCCAGGCCAGCGTCAGCAGCATGGGTGCTCCGGGTCCGGCCGCCTCGTCGGCGTGGCTCAGCTCGGCTCCGCGCGGTGCGGGACTGGCGCGGCCGGCCGGTCCCTGTTTCTACCTCCGCCCTCCGCCCCCGCCTGCCCGGCAGCGACTCCGGCAGCCGCGCGGCGCTGGCCCCGAGCCCGCAGCTCTCTCCGCGTGACCAGGCCCGGCCACCGCGATAGGCGCCGCGCGGCCGGGCGGGGCGGGGTCTCGCCGCTGCCGCCCCCGGGCCCCGAGGGTTCCTCGGTTCCCCAGTCCGGCCGCGGTGGGCGGCGGCGAGCAGGCTGCCCCGGCCCGTGCCACTGCGCGCGCGGCCGAGCGCCGAGTTCTGAGTCCACCGATGCTGCGTCCGGGACTAGCGGCTGCGGGCCGAGGCAGTGGCGGGAAGGGCCCTGGCTCTCGCGGCTTCTGTTCCGTCACCGCAACGCCTCCCCTCCCCCACGGCCGCCTCTCCTCCAGAGCCTGAGACAAACGGGGGGTGGGGGGACAGCTGCAGAGAAAGGTAGGACCCCCCTACACCGAGGTAGGGCGATTCACTGGGTAACAGCATTGCCCAGTGCGAAGGGTGCGGTGGGCATCCGTGTTGGAGGGACGAAAGGCCTGGGCTTGTGGCTGTCCGCCCGCCTGGCTTCATGGACCGGAGCACCCTTCCTTCCAAATCAGAGTCTTAAGGACTTGGTCTTTCTGCACGCCAAAGATACCTTTTCTTTGTCCCACCAACTGCTGCAGTTTCTCCAGAGGGGGGATTTCTCAGAAAGCATTAAATGATGCCACAGAATCCATCGGTTCCTCTCTCCCTCTGTATCATGAGGTGGACTATTCAGCCTACACTTCTGGTGGTCCTGCCTCTTGGCTTTGGATCAAGATGTTATCCAGAGTCTCCTGAGTGTCTCGTTGTTGACAGTATTGACTTTAATAAGTTCTTGGGACAGATGTCCTAAACCTGAATGGATTGGAATCTATTTCATGTTCACTAAGCATCAGTTACACTGGGCGGGGGTTGTACACAATTCATTTATGTCTACTCCTGTTGAAAGGTACTTTGGGTCTGTTCAAGTCACTATCATGCAAAATGCTGACCAAAGTCCCATATGAAGTCTGTGTCTAACAGCAGAGCTCAGCCTCTCTGGGCCACTATTTCCTTATGTGTGAAACGGAAAAGGAGACTGGATTACAAGCTCTTTAAGGCTCTTACAGTCAAACTCTTACGATTCTATGACTTTTATGAAGTGACAGATGATTTCTGTTGCCAATTCAGTGAACTTTAACATGGCAGTTACTGGTATAGAAACAGGGAACACAACTTTTCTTTCAATTTGTATTTATTTAATTACTGAGTCTGAAAATGTTTCTTAGGTTTAAAAAATTGTTTTCCTTTAGTATTGTCATAATTATTAACTAGGTTGTGAGCTTTTTGAGCGAATACAGGCTTTATCATCTTCCTTTATGTTTTGTTAAGAGGAAGGACTTAGCCAACATTAAGGTAGCAGATAGCCCAAAGAAAAGTCTGACATTTCATCCACCTAAGGCAACGATCTCTTAACTACCAAATGCACTGCTAACCAACTTGATGGTTGGATTGGGAAAGACACCTTTTGGTACCAATGTTATCTGGTGAATGCAAAGCTCTCTGTATTTTCACATTTGCTTGTGGACAGAAACAGCTCTCTTTAAACTTCCCATTCTCTCCAGAAGAACAAGTCTTTGTGCATTCCACTTTGTATTGCCTACCTATTTATCATAGTCACTTCCAGCTCCAGCTTTTCCAGAGAATGACAAGTGCTTACAAGCCCTCCCTGCGTTTCCTCCTTAAAGGGATCAGTAGCTTGCCCTAAGTATGCTAGCACTTTTAAGTGGTGGGAACTGATCTAGCCCTTACCCAAGAAGTGGTTTGTACAGCTTTTCAGGCATCTTTATGAAAACAAAACAACTGATGGATGTTTCATGTATAAAAAACAGCAAGTAAAAGCAGTTTCCGATACCACACTCAGGGAAGTCACCAGGATGTTTAGGTTGAATCACCATAAACCTAACAAGCATAAACATGAACCTCCTGTAACCAAACCTCTTATGGGTCAATGATAAAGCCAAATAAAAAAAACACCAAGCTTTCTTTACACAAATTTCTGCTTGCCCTTCAAAGGTCTTGAATCAAATGTTTTATCCTCCAATGTTTCTATGTCTTTTCCAGACAAATTTCTAAATAAATTTTCTAATCTACCTCTGTCTGAATAGTGTGCCTGTTGTTTTTTATTTGTATGTATGTTGTTCCACCAGAGTGTTAATTCTTTGAAACAAGGACTGTGTCTTCTCATTTTGTATGCCAAGTTAGGCCTGGTACATAGCAAGGGTTCGATAAATGGTTGATACTTTTTTTTGAGACAGAGTCTTATTTTGTCGCCCTCAGTAGAGTGCAATGGCATCATAGCTCACAGCAACCTCAAACTCTTGAGCTCAAGCAATTCTCTTACCTCAGCCTCTCAAGTAGCTGGGACTACAGGTACCAACCACACACCCATCTATTTATAGAGACAGGGTCTCACTCTTGCTCAGAGAGTGAGCAAAGTTTAGGCTGCTTTCGAACCTGTGAGCTCAAGCAAACCACCTACCTCAGCCTCCCAGAGTACTAGGATTACAGGCATGAAACACTGCGCCTGGCCAATGGTTGATACTTTTTTTTTTTTTTTTTTTTTGTAGAGATAGAGTCTCACGTTATCGCCCTGGGTAGAGTACCGTGGCGTCACACTGCTCACAGCAACCTCCAGCTCTTGGGCTTAAGCGATTCTCTTGCCTCAGCCTCCCTAGTTGCTGGGACTACAGGCACCCGCCACAACGCCCGGCTATTTTTTTGTTTTGCAGTTCAGCCGAGGCCGGGCTTGAACCCGCCACCTTCGGTATATGGGGTCGGCGCCCTACTCGCTGAACCACAGGAGCCGCCCTAGGCATACTTCTTTTCTTTTCTTTTCTTTTTTTTTTTTTGAAACAGTCTCCCTCTGTCACCCTGGCTAGAGTGCAATGGCCTCATCATGGCTCACTGCAACCTTAAACTTCTGAGCTCAAGTGATCCTCTTGCCTCAGCCTCCCAAGCACATGCATGTGCCATCATGCCTGGCTTATTTTTCTATTTTTTTGGTAGAGATAGGGTCTTGCTGTTGTTCTGACTGGTCTTGAACTCCCGAACTCAAGTAATCCTTTTGCCTTGACCTCACAGAGTTCTAGGTTTACAAGCATGAGCTACCATGCCTGGCCAGACTAGGCACATTTTTATAAGGCTGATGATTGAGGCAAATACTGTTCAGGACAAGCTCACAGACTCTTGGGGTCAGAAGTTATCTTCCAATTTGTCTCATTTTTTGCTTAAGACTTTGTAGTCCAGGAATGTGCAATTTGAGGCATAGTTTTTAGAAGGTTCAGATACCCTGAAATATCATGGAAAATTTATGTGTCTGAGAAACTTTCGATAGAACTTGCCATGGCTTAAATGTGTCCCCCAGAGTTCATGAGTTGGAAACTTAATTCCTAATGTACCAGTGTCAGGAAGTGGAGTCTAATAAAAGGTGATTAGATCATGAGGACTCTGCCCTCATGAACGAATTAATGTCATTATTGTGGGAGCAGATTAGTTATCAAGAGGGTAGTTTTGTTATAAAAGCAAGTTTAACCTTCTCTCTCTTGCCTTCCCTCTCATGATGCCTTTGACCATGTTATGACATGGCAAGGAGACCCTCACCAGGTGCACACCTTTCCTTGATCTTGGACTTCCCAGCCTTCAGAATTATAAAAAAGACATTTTTTTCCTATATAAATTATCCAGAATATGGTATTGTTCTTATACAAAATGGACTAAGACAGGGTTAATGAGATTCATTAAATTCTCAAATCTCTTCTATAACTAAAATGGGTTAACCTCACTTAGGCCCAGCCTCACCCTCTGCTTTGGATGAATTCTCACACTCCAGCGCCCAGAGTACACCCTCTCTGGAGACTCCTCCCTCCTTGCTGCTTCCTCTCCCCCTGCCCCATTCCCTTTTGGAAAGTAGCCAGGCCAGTGCCAGCTTCTCCTGTGGAGTACTCAGATCCCTGAAGGCATGTGGAGAGTGGTGGGAGGCTTTAGGACAGACATGGACCCTCCTCCTAGAGTGAAACTTGCCCTGGAAGATTTTGATGAAAACTTACTTTAGTATTTAAAGGAAAAAAAGGCTCATAGAACAGAACAGAACAAGCACATAAAACCTGCATGTATTAGAGAGATAAACCAGGAGGCTTACACTCAGCAGCTCCTTTGGGGTCTGTCATTCCCCTTGATGTACCGTTTCACCTTACTGTGGGGTATTTGGGAGAACTTCCATAGGAAAACTGCAGAGGCAATGGCATATTAAAGAGAGTACAATTTCTGGAGTAGAAAAACCTGGTTTCAAAGCCCAACTCTACCTCTTATTAGCTCTGCGTCCTTGCAAGAATAGTTTTAGCTTCCGGGAGCCATCCTTTCCTCAGCTATAAAAGAAGGATAATAAAACTCACTCACGTAAATGTTGTGGGTTTGAAGGAAATGGGGATGGAGAGGGGCTGCTGGCTCATTTTGGCCTGTTCCAGAAGGCACTTTGCCCCCTTTTTATAGGATGAGCTGAAACCCACCTCCAGGAAACTGTCTATCACAGGTCTTAGTTTTGGGAGTAGGTATATCCAATTCCTACCTGCCCACACCCCTGGACAATCCTTCAGTCACATATTCTTTTTTTTATTGTGGAAAAATACACATAGCATAAAATTTATTGTTTTGACTATTTTAAAGTATACAATTTAGAGATGTTTGGTGCATTCAGGGAATTACGCAACCGTCACCACTATCTCATTCTGGAACTCTTCAATTCCCAACAGAACACAGACATCCAAACAGAAACCCTGTACCTATTAAGCAGTCACTGCTCATTCTCCCTGGCCCCCAAGCCCTGGCACAATAATCTGCTTTTTGTTTCTATGGATTCGCCTGTTCTGGATGATTCATAATGGAATCATATAACAAGTGGGCTTTTATGTCTGGCTTCTGCTTTCCTTGAACCCTGAGCAGTGAAGAGATCAAGAAACACTTGGGCTGGAGAAAGGCAGGGTTTGCCGAGAGACTGAGAGGGAAACTTCGGGATTTAGGTCCAGGACCCCGGGCTCCTACACCTGGCAGTCCAGGTCCAGCCACATTGTTGTGGGCCATGGGGCTTGGCACTGATGCCTGCATCAGTCATCTGAATGACAAGTCTGCAGCCAGGGGCATTGCTGAATCCAAGGTCGGTGTGGGCAGCAGGTGCCTGGGAAGCAATCGTTCAAGCTGGCAGAGTCCAGCTGGATGCCGTGCACTGTTTATCCTTGTATGGCACAACAGAGTCTCGTTACAGAAGCGGTGCCTGGGCAGACGTTCACAGGAAAGGCAAACGAGACAGGCCTGGCCATGGCCTTTGGAAAGGCAGAGAGGCCGCTAATGTGTGTAGCCTGCGAGCTGCAAGGGCAATTAAATCACTCCCAAGGAAAACCTTGTTTCAGCACTAAAGGTCACAGCTATGATTTGTCTGTGATTCTTTGTCAATACGTTTTTCTAACCAAGTACTACATAAAGAGTCCATTATATGGGCTTCCGTGCTTCCTGCACGCACGGGGATGGGAGCAGAAGAATTTGTGGGCAGGCTTTGTTAAATGCACCATTTAACACGGCACAATCGCTCTCCATCCTCAAGTTGCCTTTTGTTTACTCAAGTCCCAATTCATGTGGGGGGAAAATGAGTGTAACTAAAAGTTTAGGGTCTCATAAAAGGCTCTAACTAGTTTCACAAAGATATTCACAGATGGCTGCACAGTAAACATTGTAAAGACCCAGAGCTGGGTGAGAAGTTGGGAGAACGGTGCCCTAAATTGTGTTTTGTGTTTTGCTTTCACAGCTCTGAGTTGGTTACAGTAAATCATTGGGTTAGGCACAGAGATTTCTGCTTTTCCCCTGGGTCCTTTCCTGCACTTTCTCTGAGGGAGGACCTGGAGAAACAGCTGCATCAAACTCCAGTCTAGGGCTTGGGGGTTGCAGGCATTTGGAATTGAGCAACCCAAATAATTTTGCCCATATGTGGCCACAGGAATGCCTGGGAATCACAGACAGCCCAGACCAGGTAGCCAGAGCCCCACAGAAATCAAAGGGGTTCCCAGCTGCTCAGGAGCATCCTAAGTACAGAAGAGTCTCCTCCAAGCTGATGAAGAGTCTGCCTCAAGCCCCATCTCCTTCATGAAGCCTTAAATAATTTAGAAGGTTTATTATTTTTTTTTTTTTCAGTAAAGCTAAACCAGGGCAGGTATGGTGGCTTTGTGATAGTGTCAGAGAGTGAGGCCCCTTTGATCCTTCTGTTCTTCTATTCCTTAGTGGGATGGTTTCTGTTTCAGCTGGGATAAGGTTTGTGGCATTTACTGTACTAAATAAATAGAAATACTTCTAATTTTTCTCATGAGTGAAAGAAATCTGGAGGCAGACATTCTTTTCTTGGTGACTCCTTGATGTCAGACTTTGGGCCAGGTCTAGGGCACATGTGCCCTTCTGGGCTAGGTTCTTTATATGGTCTTTTGACTGAGTCCAAATTTTACAAAACAGATCTTTTTATTAATAGGGGTGCAGTAGAGAAAGATGAAGCTTTTCTTGCTTCCTTTGGTGCTTAGAAAAGAAGAAGGCCACAGGTTCCCCGCCCCTTCAGGTGTCTAGTGAGGTTGTCCAAGCCATCAGATCTGGGTTCCAGGCAACACAACTGAGGAACAGAGACATGGACATTCTGGCCTTGTAAAGGAGTCTTTGTAAAGGTCCCACATTCATTGGCAGGACTTAATTTCATGGTTACACTTAGCTAAGAGCATGGCTGGAAAAAGCCTTGCCTAGGACACGTTGTTGGATCCCACCCTAGATAAGTATTCTTTGCTGAGAGAGATAGTGACAATGGATTTGAGTAGGCAGCTAGCAGTTTCTATTTCAACCCCTGCAGTCTGTCCCAGTAGATTGCCAAACATTTTTAGACATATCTGAATCATTAGGAGTGAGCAGTTGAAGGCTTTGGCTCAAAATATGGTGCTAGCTGTATGTATAATGCATAGACCACAATGCCTGACTCAACAAAAATACACAAAACCTTTTGTTTCCTTCTCCTCCTTTTCACAGTTCCAGGACCAGATGTTAACTTTCAATCCCTGCTTTATGGTTGATTGGTACCTTGTTCTCAGCAAGTGTTTAGTATAACAATTCTCCCTGAAAAACATCCTGCCCCTGAAGAGAATTGTGAGGGCTAACTCTTTTCCTTATCCTTGCATCTTCAGCTTTAGAAGAGTTCTCCTGTGTGTGTGTATATGTGTGGAGACCACCCACTGCAAATGGATCAGGGGCCAGAAGCTGATGCTGAGGTTAGAGGAAAAAAGGCCGGAGCGATGACGGTGAAGGCAGCCAATAATGGAGACCAAACTAAGACAAAGTGGTAATTTTATTGATTTATTCTGAAATTTATGTAGAAGGTTGAGCCCAGGATTCGGAGCCAGGGTTCTGGGTTCCTATCTTGCTTGGTCATGAATGTGACTTTTGGCTTCAATTTTCTCATTTATGCAACAAAAAGATTAGACTTTCTGGAAACCATCCCCTGAGGCTGGGCCCCCTTCAGTTAGGGATGGAGAGGACTTTAGGATAAACCCTGTGGGCTTTCTGGCAGATTAAGAGTCTGCTGAGAGGATGATTCTGAAGGAATATTCTGGGTGAAATCCAGGAAACACAGCATAAAAGCTGAGAGCCAGTACGGCAGGACAAATAGCACGTGGGGCAGAGGAGGAGGCCACAGAAGGAACAGGAGGAATAGTTTGGAACTGAGATGGCTGGAAATCTAAGCTCTCGGGGGTCTAGGAGTTGTGTAAGAACTAATTCAAAGCAGGTGGGCCGTATGCACAGCAACTTCTTTCACAACTGAGCTTCTTGGACCTGAGAGAGGTTCTCCAAGGGCGGCTCGTCTCAGGATAGGGTTATGTGCTTCTCAGGTCTTTCATTGCTCTGAAAGTGCTGAGACTTCAGGCTGAGTAACAGAGGAGATAAAATTCCAAGCAAACACAAGCTATTTCCTGGGAGCTGCTGCCTCTTAGCTCTCTGGTCCTATCTGTTCTTGGGTTGGGATACAGGCTTCCCTGACTCCAGAATAGGAATGGGTCACATTAATTTCAGGGTATTCAGAGAAAGGAAGTTCTCTTTCAGGTGGAGATGAATGGGTTAGTCCAAACCCAAAGACCACGGAGACCATGTGCTCATCTGGCTTTTAAGAGGATGAACCTCATGTGATGTTTCTCTCTGGTTTGGGGAAAGGATGGGGTGATGTGGGAATGAGCAAAGGCAAAGAAACCTTGCAGGAAAATTTAAGTATTAGATTTTAACATTCTGTGCTGGCAAATAGTCTTCACTGGGAAAGACAGATTTGTTTTTAATATACTTCCCGAGGATACGAAGAATTTTTCAAATACTCTCAAATAAGCAAGTAGAGTCAGGTGTGTGCTTTCAAATAATTTTTCAGCTTTCCTTAGGCTAGGATTTCAAAATATTGCTCAAAATGCAAAAATCACCTGTCTCTTTACCCCAATTCTCAGCAACTCCAGAGTCTCACTCTATCACACTGGGTGGAGTGCCATGGTGTCATAGCTCACAGCAACGTCAAACTCTGGGGCTCAAGTTAGCCTCTTGCCTCAGCCTCCCAAGTAGCTGGGACTATAGGCCTGCCACAACACTCAGCTATGCAGTAGTTCTTGTTACTGTTGTGTTTGATTTGATTGATGGCAAGTGCCATAGAGAGGCAGGAGCAGAAGGATAAAACTAAGGGGTGTAGCTCCTGCAAGAAACAAGTCCAGGCTTCTTATGGAATGGGCATTCATCCTCTCATGGGGCAGATGGAAAGAGAGGGCATTTACCTGGTCCAATGCCCTCTGCTGAGCTGAATTGCTATCAGTTGGGCCCTAGGGGGTTTCTTGTTATGATGAAAGACACTGAGGATAGTGTGTCTCTGACAAAACAAAAGGGCATTTTTGTTTGCTTCTGTTTGTATATCTTGTGACTATCAAAAAATAGAATCCGGTTGTGCTATGGCAGTTAGACATTTTTGTATTTCCATCTGGACTCAAATAATTTTTAGAATCTATTTACAACAAGTAGAGTCACACTTTTTTCTTCATGCATGAGAGAAAAACTACCTAGTTGACAAGGTAAATAGCAAATGAGTCAAATGATTCTGAAAGATAATATTTTAAAAGGTTTAAAAGAATATTTTGAAGGTTAAATCATTATTAATGCCAATGATTTAAGATGTATTCAGTTCACCCAAATGATAGCTTGAACTATGCAGGGAAGAAATACATCAGTTTTCCCTAATCTGCAAAATTTTCAAAAATAATTTGAGAGAAACAGCAATCTAAAATCTTGGCAATATTTTCCTTAATAAAGAAAAGCGGTGAGCTGGTTGAGGACTACCTCCTGGGGCACATTCTCAGATATTACAGAGTATGTTGGTTATTTCCTTTAAGGTTGCAAGAAAGACACATGAGTAAATGAATGAATCTCTTTTCAAGAAGGAAAGATATATATAGAAAGATATAAAACATGCCTTCT
This sequence comes from Arctocebus calabarensis, assembly GCA_963573935.1. Taxonomy (NCBI): domain Eukaryota; kingdom Metazoa; phylum Chordata; class Mammalia; order Primates; family Lorisidae; genus Arctocebus; species Arctocebus calabarensis. Next base: position 14,284 of record CAUYON010170126.1, read on the forward strand.
CACGATAAATGCCAAACACAAAGCCTCAGAACTTCTTGAGCAGAAGCTCTGCCCAGAGCTTCACCATCTGCCTGATAGCCTGGGAATGGAATTGAGGGTCAGCTTTAACTCCTGCCTTCCCCTTGGTCCCCTTGTATGTGTCCCCAACTGTTGACTTTTATTCATGCTAATTTCTCTCCGTGGAATTCTGTTTCGTCCTTCCCATCCCTTAACATTCAGGTCTAATGCCAACTCCGGCATGAAGACTTCTCTGATGTCCTCAGTACAAAGTAACTTCTGAAGCGTAAATCTACTTGCAAAATTCTAGTGATCTAGGGAAGACCACCTGGGGACTGTCTTTTGTCTAAGCTGGAGGAAGGAAGAAATCACATCTTGGCTTTTTGGTGAAGATCAAGTAGAGGAAGGAAGAAAACAGAGAGGTTTTGTTTTTCCCTGCGGGATCCAGAGCTAGACTGGTTCCCTGACCCTATGTCCCAGGCATTTTTAGGCCTGTTGTTCATACCTTCCTTCTGACCTCAGCTTCTTGGCTGGAAGAATGAAAAGGGGTGGTCGTGCCATTTTGCTTCTAGGAAGAGTCCTGCACCTCTGAACCACGTTGGAAAGAAGAGAGGGAATGGGGAGGGAGAGAGAGCAAGCAAGCCAGGCCCTCTCCTGGTGAGAACAGGCCCCAACCATCCTTTTGCTTCAGCTTCATGACAGCAACTAGTGTGGCAGGATAATGTAACATTGGGATATATTAAGTGCTGTGTTTTTCATTCAGTTAATTCTTGTGACCTTTGGCCCTTCTCCATTCAGTCAGTAGCTGACCTTGGTTTAGGACTGAAACAGAGGAGAACCTGAAAGAATGAAGAACAGTACTTGGCTTTTAGAAACTCGTTGCAGAAATAAGAGCCATGAGAGGGGGAGGTGAAGGAAGGGCCTGGTGCTGTAAGAACTTGGGTTTTGTATGTGTCAGAAACAAGGACTGGGAAGAGTGAGGCAGCTTTATCCCCTGTGTGGACCAGAAAGAGACTCCTGGGCAGAAGGCAGTGCAGTTTAGGGAAAGCTGGGTGGCTGGTGGGCGACAATGGCTGAGTCCCTGCACCTCAGGGATCCCAGGGTTGAGAGGGTCTGTGTCCCACTTCTCATGTGAGGCCCAGAAAGGAGGTACTTCTCAGTTTCCTTGGACCATCCAGCTTGGCATGTGGCATGTCTGTCAATGCAGAGAATGAGATGGCCCCGTGACTTTCCCACAGCATGAGGGTGGCATGGAGACCATCCAGAAGCCTCTGTCCCTCCCCAGAAAAGGACTCTCAAAAAACCTGAGAGATGACCCACGCACCACACAGGGTACTGGGCACCTCCAGGATCAATGCAGAGAGACACAGGTGACCCTGACTGCTGGAAATGCACAGTCACCCCCAGGATGCCTTTGAGGGAAGCTGGGCATGCGGTCCTCCTCCTCTTCCAAGGGACACTGTGGGCTCAGGGGGGCAGAGTCTCCAGACAAAAGCATAGAAAGAAAACCCTGGGTTGCCTGAGTTGATCCTGAATTGTCTAACATGAAGCTTCTATCACCAAGTGAAAGGGGAGCTTGAGATAGAAATTATACAAAAATAAAAACAGGTGTATTTATTTCCTCACCTCAGTCTGTGGGCTTTAGTTATATTGATATTTAAATCTATATCATCTATCTACATTTCTATCTATATTTACATCTATATCTATATCCATATGATCTATGTATCTAAATGTATCTCTGTATCTATTTCTAGCTTATTTTGAGTGGCATGAACATCTGATTCATTGGCAGAGTAAAGAGCCCCACCTATTAGGACCACTGCTAATAAAATGTCCTTAAACCTGATCAACCTTACTCATTCTCCTTTATGAAAGTGAACTGAGCTGGGGGTGGATTTCCACTAGAGGCCACTATGCACCACATAGCAGCAAGCTCCACCATCCAGTTCAACAGAAGCCACTTCACTAGTGTTCTCTAAGGGGAAAAGAATGTCATCCTGAGTCCTAGCCTAAAGTTGCCCCCTACCCTATAGTTGCAATAAATCTATTGCAAATTAATGTGGGACTGGAAGGGACTCTGCTTTTCAGAAGCTTTAGTGAAAGATTCCCCTGAAAGGAGCAAATGCTTCATTCTTCTCTTACAGAGAAGCTGATAATTACAAATCTCCTGGCATAGTGTCTGATTTCCCTGGCAATATAAGGGATGGCTGAGTCCTCAATATGAGTTCAGCAGCTGTGCCTTTTGCATGGGACTTCTGATTGATTCTGCTGAACTTTTGTCAGTTACCATGAGACATTTCTGGGTCAGAGAATAGCTGGGAAGGTATTTTATCTTTACCTACTTCTGGGACACATAAGCATATACACAGAAAAGCCATCCCATTCAGTAGTTAGGGACCTTATCTGTTGAACATCTCAATTTTGCCTTTTTGATACAGTCTCTGAGTCTTAGGTGTTAGATAAGGTGAAAGTGATGGGTTACTTGCAAATGTCCTGTTCTGCTGCAGACAGCAGACCTTCTGTAGCAGTCACCTATTCTTTTTTGTTTTTGTTTTTTGGATTTTCTTCATACCAGTACCAAACCAATTTGATTTCATTATAATACATTTATTTATTTATTTATATTATTATTATTTTTTTATTAAATCATTGCTGCGTACATTAGTACAATCAAGGGGTACAATGTGCTGGTTTCATATACAATCTGAAGTGTTTTCATCAAACTGTTTAACATACCCTTCACGATATTTTCTTAGTTATTATATGAAGACATTTGTATTCTGCATTTAGTAAGTTTCGCCTGTACCCTTCTAAGATGCACCATAGGTATGATCCCACCAATTACCTTCTCTTCACCCCACTTTCCCCCTCCCCTCCTTTCCCATGTTATAGCTGGGTTATAGCCTGCCCATGAAACCTTTAAATTAGCTTCATAGTAGGGCTGAGTACATTGGATACTTTTTCTTACATTCTTGAGATATTTTGCTAAGAAGAATACGTTCCAGCTCCATCCATGTAAACATGAAAGAGGTAAAGTCTTCATCTTTCTTTAAGGCTGCATAGTATTCCATGGTATACATGTACCACAATTTATTAATCCATTCGTGGGTCGATGGGCACTTGGGCTTCTTCCATGACTTAGCAATTATGAATTGGGCTGCAATAAACATTCTGGTACAGA
>CAUYON010170141.1:0-19009 GCA_963573935.1 Arctocebus calabarensis
AGTTAATGTAAGCCTTCTCCAGGCATTCTCGGACATTGTGCTTTAAACTGGTGTGAGTCATTTATTTTCTGTGAAGTTTTCCCAGCTGGCTTTCAAACTAGGTTGGAGTTCAAGTACAAAACACCCTGACACTTACATAGGTGCCAAAATGTGCATTTACACCATCTCCGGGGACACACCTGTGCTCAGAAGTGGAAACACAAACTCGCAACCCCTCCCCTTTGGCACTCCCTTCTTGGTTTTGGATTTGTTTCTGGTGATGCATATAGGGTCTGCGTCCTTCAACTATAGGGCACTCTGCTGATCGTGGGGTTGGCCTGTGATGGTGAGTACAAGTCAGAAAGCCCGATCACAGGATTATTAATGCAATGGCCCACTATACAGAAGGATCTATTAAAAGCAGGTGATTTGTTTTATTTTACATTTTATGGCTCTTCCCAAGACATTTTCAGATGCCCACCAGAGACTCTTGATTTTGAATATGCTATGAGAAGTATGTGATGTTTTTAAGGGGCGGTCATATTCTCAAATAGCCAACAAAATTTAAAGTGATAGTTAGGGAACATGAATATGAAGTGGAGTTAAATTATGACCTATGCAGGGATATCTCTGTCAACTTGGGAAGGCTGCAGTACTTGGCAGAATGACAGTGATCGCTGTTGCACAGAGGACGTGAACACGAGGGGGAGAAAAAGCACCTGCTATTTGTAACTATGCTGATGACAGGATTTATTTCAACTTCTTGAAATTTGTAGTAGGTATTTTGACAGAATTAAAACTCTTCCCTAGAGATTAAGACAAAAGTCAAGAAAGGTGGATTAATCTTAATGTAAAGCATACTTGAACCCTCAATCACTCAGTTCTTGAGGTGAAGAGTAAACCCCAAATTGCCTGTGTCTGGTTGGGAGGTGAGCATTCCTCAGATGCATGGGAGGTCAGACACTAGTGCCACTGAGTGAGCTGATGGCACAAAGGTCGCCTCGTCATCTTGTGCCTTGCTTAACACATACTCACATTTCTGAACAGAATGAAGACTGTGGTCCCAGTTTTCTTTTAAAGTTCTTTCTCTTATTTTGGTTTCTAAACTCTTATCAACTAGCATTTCAACATTATATTTCAATTCTAAAAATGAATCATGATGGAAATTAGTGCCTTCAGAATTGTCAGGATGACAGGCCAGTTCTATAGGGTCTCAGGGTCCTGCCTATATAATTTCAAAGGATACTGAAAATAAAGGAAAAGCTTTCCAAAATGCTTCCTCTGATGGGTGTCAGCTTTCATTAGCACTACATTCAAGATCTCCGTTGTCAACGCGAATCATCTATCTCTACGCAATTAATACCCTTTTATTTTAACCTCATTCCCCACTCAGTATCTAAGGCAAATTCTGTCTCCGTCCTGTCTGCTAGTGGTTCATAAAATGTATTCATCAGTATTAAACCAGAAAAAGGATTTCTAGATAATTACCTTGTATATTGTAGGTTAAACAAAGTTAAACAGAGCTACATATTGACGAGTCTCTTACAGCTTCTGCAAAGTATGCTTACCAACCACCTCGGAAGTCACAATAGTAACTATTCCTCAAGGCCATTTCACCCTGGAATTTCAAAATTTGACAAATGTGAACATATTTTTAAAATCTGTCCTTCTCTCTTTATTTGGTGTCTTGAACATCTCCTTTATGACGTATTTACAGCTGAACTGACTACCATCCGTTTACATTGGGAGGATGTGTAAACATATGTGGTCAACCCCTCTCGTCTTTGAAGGTCAGTGGTCATTTACTTGTTACAAGTTCTCAGCATCACCACTTGTATTCCAAACCCCTCGCTCTGCCAGTCTCTCTAGAAAGAGGTAGTAATATTGTGCCAAGTTTTTCAACTGTCAGCATTTTTAACGTTCTGAGGAAGGCACTGGAAACCCTTTAGGAAGCAGCTGGTGAAGTTAGCAGGATTGAGGAAATTAAACGGAAAGAAACGTAGAATGAGAGAGCTTGAAGTGACTCAGAGTGCTGGGCGCTTCCCCAACTGATGCAGGGAACGTTTTTAGGAAATGTGAGAAAAACGTAATTCTCTGTCTCCTGTGTCTTTTCCCCAAGCACAATTATATATTCGATTAAAGGGAAAGCAGAGAGCAAAATTCCAGATCAAATAAGAGGGCTACACATCCACCCTGCTCTTAATAAACACAAAGGTGTGGAGAGGTGCAAGCACTCAGAAATAGGTGCCCAAGATCAAGGGTGGTGGGGGCAGGGCCCATTACCATGGCACAGGTGCACAAGGTCAGAGGTGGTGGGGACAGGGTCCAGGACGACAGCGCCTGCCTCAGGACCCCCGACCAGCTCCCCACCTCTCGCCAACTCTTCTTTCCTGCCAGAGGAATTTCGCTGAAGTGGCTAGGTTATTCTGTTACTCTGGCAAACACATGGGAATGGTCGTTCAACGTTTCTCCAATCCAGTGTCTCTCAGGGACCAAATTACATCCAGAAAGGGGTTGAAGTACTTCCATATCAATGCAGAGTCCATTGTTCATAAAATCATGACTGATCGCTAATTACTTTTGTAATTAATAACTGATCTATGCTAACGAACAAACTTAAGTGTGTGTGTATCTCTGCATTACATAAACGTCCCGGGATCTATGGACAACACGCAAAATGAACTTCTCACAAGTGCTTAATGGAAGTTCAATAACACACCTAAAGTACCAGAGCAGTCACAAGTCTATTCAGCTATTATGTAACTAACAAAATGCTACATTAATACATCTTATTTCTATACAAAATTGTAAAGGATCGACTGTGCATTTTATAAGCAGTGGATTAACTTGGAACATTATTAAATGTGATTCAATACTCAATAATTTAGCAAATGAAAATGAGCTAAAAGGAGGTATAAGTTATGGGAGAAGTGTCTGCAGGTTCCAGAAATTATTGTAGATGTAATTAGAAATGAAACTGTCTTCTTGGATTTTAGTAGTACGTGTAAAATTTTAATGAGACTAAAATGATGTCCGGCCATGGTGTTGGTTAAGTACAGGTTGAATATCTTTTATCTGACATGCTTGGGACCAGAAGTGTCTCAAATTTGAATTTGGGGTTTATTATCAGATTTTAAATATGGCATAACATACTTACCCCATCGAACATCCCTAAAGTGAAAATCTAAAATCTGAAATGTTCCAATCAGCATGTTCTTTGAGCATCAAGTCAGTTCTCAGAAAAGGTTTGAATTTTTTTAGCTATTTGGATTTCACATTTTTAGATCAAGGATATTCAATCTGTAATTTCATTCTCTAGCTATTGCTAGTTCCCTTTTAATGTTATATGTCAGATATTAAAACTCGGGTTAAAATCTCTGTGATTTTTAAGTTTTTGCATGCTAACTTGAGTGGAGGTGAACCTGGTGCCACTGTCTCTCGCAAAGCAAGTTCCCCGCGGTTATTTACTGCTTCTCACCTTTGAGCCTTCATGCTGGCAGCCCTGTCCATTGCTCAGAACTGAACTATGTTCTGAGGAAAGTTCTGGCATGATTCCATGGAGACCCATGTCAGAAGGGCCCTCAGCTGTTGCACCCCCTATGGTCCTGGCCTCGATTGCCACAGAAAGGAACCAGTTGGGACGTGGGGATCAGGAGTACAAGCTTGCAGGACAGGCTAACCTTGATTGCAAGGTAGCCCCGAGCAACCTCCGTAGTAGCCTCTTATAGAGACAGCACAAGACAGGTGCGGGGAGTATTAGACAATGACCACGTGCCTAAGAATTCTTCTCCACAAAGCGCACCTGTGGACAAATTGCCAGCGGGTCCACCCCCCAGATGCAAATCATCTTGCTCAGAGGTCGTCTGGCTCTTGGCATCCTTTACACCCAGCCTCCTTTTAATCTCTTCTGTTCTCATATTGAAATCTGCAATCCTATTAAAAAAGGGGCTTCTCATTTTCATTGTGCTCTGGGATCTGCAAATGATACGGCTGATCTTGACTCTGCCGTGTCCCACGATGCACCCTGCGTCTCAGAGTCACACTGATGTAATACTGTCTGATAAAAGCTAACATGGGGAGCACTGCTTCACAATGACAGAGTATTTTTAAAACACTCTGCAAAGCAACATCTATTCTCAAATTTAGTAAGACTTCATATATTTTAAAAACATATACCATGTTGTTAGCCATAAGATATATATTTGGGCTTGTCTTTATAAAACTAACATGATTTGTCCTTCTTGTGTGAAATCATCTCTATCATTTTCATTCATTTTGGATTGTTTGCTTTCATATGCATAAAAAAGCCTAGTCCCACAGTTTTTTCCTGTTTCTTCCTGTCCTAGTTTCCTGTAAGCGAGCGTGCGTCCATAGCACATGCATGAATATAAACACACACACACAGGCTCACGTGCATGTGTATTCAAGCATCTTACTGAATTACTTTTGTAATCTGTGTGTGTGATGCTTGTGTCGTTGAAAATTAGTGTCTTTGTAACTTTTCTCATATGCAGCATTTTCATTTGCCTTGTGCCCCCATAGTAAAATTTAAAGGTAATATAGAGGGTGAGAAAGAATATATTTTGACAAGTAACTAAGCTGCAACATAATAATGTGATACCTGAGCCTCCCGCCGTCAGATTCAATCATAAGTAAAAGACAGAATGAAGTGAGGGATTGCCTTCTAAGGAAATTAAGTTATTAACTTGGGAATATTTCAAAAGTGTGATTCGAAAGGGCATGCACATGACGTAAGTGTTCTTCATATTTCCGTGGATTCCTGAATGATCCTGGGTGAGATAAATCATGGTGATGAGCTTGTCTTGCGTCTAAAGTCACATCCCCACTGCTCATGTCAGGAAATAAACTCTTGAGCAAACGGCCTTGCTCGGAGCCTGGAGCAGCTGAGGCAGGCTGCAGCTCAAAGCTGTTAAAGGTGAGTCAATCTTTGGCTGTACCACCTAGGGCTCTCCAGAGCTAGATGTAATGTTCCCATTTGTGTTTTGAGATTTTTCTGTGATAATTAAGACAGCAACTGGTACAACATTTTGAGGCACCTGCACGTACAAATAGCTCCTGCTGTGATGACCATGGAAGCCATGAGGTTTTGTACATTTTCTCACTGGGCCAAATGTCAAGATGCAGAGAATCTAAGTTCAGAATTTCACTGAACTAAGGTAGAAAGAACTGTGACATTTGCAGCTGAGAAATAGATATACAGGGAGTGAGCTGACAGGTTCAAGATGTGGAACCACTGTTTTTGTTGAGATGGTTTTAAAGATAGTTTGCACATTTGGTTAATAAGTTCAGGCCTACTACTTTCAAAGACTCTGAATTTAAACAACCTGTAGATTAAGATTCTTACTAAGTGTCATTTTGCATTTTGTTCTCTTCCATGTTATTTATGCAGCGGATATTTAACTTTTGAGAAACTTGCATTAATCAAGATTACATTATAGTTTTCATGCTTTTACCACAATAGACATATGCTTAGATATTTTTGCTATTCAGAAAGTCTGGAATCAGTAAATAAAAATGAAATAATTAACAATGAATACCCACTACTTTCACTCTGTGTACGCAACATGGTCTTCTTCCATTCAAGGCTTGACACAATTGTCTGCCATGCAAGAAATGCACGGCCCACCTCTTACATAGCATGGCAATGGGGCTTTGTGGTGACCTCATGTATGTTTCCATGGTAGCAAATTCATCTGGAAATAGCACAGAACCTTGGTTTATAGTTGGCCAGAGACAGACTTCTGAATTACACACATTAAAAGGGTAATTTCAAAAGAAATTCTTAGGTTGAGAATTTTGCAGTGCAGGAAGATAACTAACATGATATTTATCATTGTAATGATTATGTATTTGTATTTCTGAATTTGAAGTAGCACTTTTATCAGTTAAATACCTAGAAATTCAAATATGGAAAGGGAGGTAGGTATTAGCACCAGAGTAAAGGGCTATAATTTTGACCGGTCATCACTGGTACTGGCTATGCTGTTTCCTGACCCTGGATGTCTTAGTCTGCAAGCTTGCCATAATGAAATGCCACTAGCTGATGGGCTTAAAAAAACAGACATTTATTTCCTCATGGTTTTAAAGGCTAAAAGTTTGAGATCAAGGTGTCAATTCTTTTCTTGCTTCATAGGTGATTACTTTTTTGCCATATTTTCACATAGCTCAGAGAGAGAGAGAGAATGTGCTGTTTGGTCCCTTTCCTTAGGAGGACACTGATGTACTGACTTGGGGCCCCATCCTCATGACCTTATCTAATCTTTATTATTTCCTTACTGTCCTCATCTTCAAACATACCCATATTTGGATTTAGGGTTCTAGTGCAAGAGTTTTATGGGAACACAAACACTAAGTCCACAACACCAAGGCTCATCATTGTATCTCCCACAGTCCCTCTAACTGAGGGGCTGTGTCTGCAATATCTGGAGGAAAATTAAGACAGTGAATGTTTTCATTTGTCTTACAAGAAGCCATCTACATGTTCTGATTGTCACTCTGATGCTCTGGCTCCTCACCCCTCTGCTCAGGAAACCAGAGGACTTGGCCTGCCCACATTTATTTTAGGCAAAGTGGTGAGAAAGGGCAGTCAGAACACAACCTCACCCCCAACCAGAGTGGTCAATCCTGTTAATACCGAATCCACATGGTTTGTTAAAAATATTTAAAGGTAACCCAATGTTTAAATATTTAAACACTTTTATGGAGGTAGGATAATGTCACGTGTGACAGCATAAAACACCACTATGGTTCTGCTAACACACGATATATGCCTTCTTAAAAACATCATCTTCTACAAAATGATGGACTAACGGGTCTTATGGGAAAAAACGAGCTCTTCCTAAGGCTGTGGTCACTTCAAAACTGGAGCCCTAGAAAGCCAGCAAGAGCTCCAACACACATGCCTGGCCTGTCTGCAAGCATTGCGGGGAAACACCACCAGCAAAAATTTGCAACTGCTCACAGTGGCAGAGCTTTGGGGATTTTATTTCTAATAGACCCCACCTTCATCAAAATTAAGGATACTACTCTGGAGTAACCCCTTCAGTTACAAAATGCAGTTCTGCATTTTGACACAGAGGAGAAATTCCTTTGAAGCTGCCTCTGTCCTTGCACCCTTCTCAGATAGCCTAATGTACAGAAATCCAATTTTTTTTCTTTCTTTTTTTTTGTTTTTTAGAGACAGAGTCTCACCCTATCTCCCTTGGTAGAGTGCTGTGACCTCACACAGCTCACAGCAACCTCTAACTCCTGGGCTTAGGCAATTCTCTTGCCTCAGCCTCTCAAGTAGCTGAGAGTACAGGTGCCTGCCACAACACCCGCTATTTTTTTTGTTGCAGTTCGGCCAGAGCCGGGTTTGAACCCACCACCCTCGGTATATGGAGCCGGCACCCTACCCACTGAGCCACAGGCACCACACGAAATCCAATTTCTTACATTAAAGTAGAACACTTTTCCAAGACATTGCTTTTTTTCCCCTGAAGATCTTCAAGTATTGCTAATACTTTATCTTAAATCCTGAGAAAACTTAATCACAATCTCTTGAAATTATTAACAACCAGAGAAAACTGTGGTTGAACTAACAGGATTTCTACAAACTGATGTTATTTTACTATAGTACGAGCTAATTTGAATCAGATAACACATTATTATGGCAGAGCAGACTGTATTTAGAGGGATGGTTGAGGAATAGAAAGGATTGCAGACTAAAATCACTATGGAATAGAGAAGTCCTATTTCCCAGGAGACGTGGTCTGCACCTCGTGCCGTATGACTTTCCAGACTTTAAGCCTCAGGCACACACACATGCTGCCGAATCCCTGTTTCCTTCTTCAGTGACTCCCTCTGAGCTTCATGTGAATGTTCTCATTCCCCACTCCTCTATCCCTCCCTTTCTTAGATCTCCTCTTCCTCTTAAGCTCCACACACTCAGGCGCTCCACTTCTCTCCTGATAGCTCTGCTTCCACCCAACCCCTGCGAGAGCAGAGCCGGCAGAGTGCTCTTCCTAACCCAGCCTTGCACCAGGCCCCCTGCTAGGAAGAAGCCCTCAAACCCTTTACAGAGCTTCCTTTTTCTGGTAGTAGATGAAGGTGGGTTTTAGACTGCAAGGGAGTTTCTGAAATGAACGTGTGGATGCGGCAGAGTCAAGACGCTGGATTCTGAATATAGGAGTTTTGACTTTCTACAGTTACAGTGGCAAGACAGACTCAAACATTTCAGAATGCTATGGAATACTTTCCAGAAATAAGCGGAGGTCCTTTTCATTCCATTTAAGCAAATGCACAGAGTTCATTGAGAAGGGAGTGACTGGAGAAGGACATGGAGTCTGATGAAGCCAGACAGGAGTCCCTGGAGGGCTCTTTCTCAGTCATCCCTATGGCCGCCTGTCCCGGAGACTAAGGTGGGACAGGAGCCACCACACCCTTTTTCCCTTTGGTACAGGCCATCAGACAGGGGCACTCTCACACTCCCACTTCTCGGCATTTCAAACCAGCTTGTCAACACCTGCCTTGTGAAGAGATTCCCCGTTATTCCTCACTGTCCCTCTAACTTCCCCTACACCTGCTTCCTGAAAAGTGACCACAGGTGTGCTGATGGAGAGTTCCTTTGCCTTCTCTCTTGTATCAGTTGTACAATTTTACTGCCTCCCTTTATAAATGAGAATCCTAGACTCCATGGAATCCATGGCATTTTATATGCCTACTTTCAACATTAGAATTCAAGACATCATTAATAAGCTCCACTGCTTGTTATTTTTTTTTAATATTTTATTTTATTTTATTGAATCATAGCTGTGTACATTAACGGTTATGTCAATCAGGTTGATAAAATATCTCAGATTGCATGTGAAGCCCCCACACTGTACCTCATGGTTAAACTAATGTACACAGCTATGATTCAAAAAAATAAAATAAAATATTATAAAAAAAGTAAAAATAAATAAAAAATAAATGATTTTAGTTTGCTTTTCTCCTGTTTGATTACTTTTTAATTTCTTATAATTATCAATCTTCATGAAAAGCAGCATGGAGATTTCTGAAAGAACTAAAACCAGAACCACCATTCTCTATAGCAATCCCCTTACATGGTATCCACTCAAAGGTAAATAAATTATTATAACAAAAATACTTGCCCTTGTATGTTTAATATAGCACTATTCATTATAGCAAATATATGGAATCAATGTAAGTGTCCATCAGTTGGTGGCTGCATAAAGAAAATTTCGTATGTATATACTATGAGTACTATTCAACCATAAAAAGGAATGGAATAATATGTAATATAATGTCTTTTGCAGAAACATAGATGAAGCTGGAGGCCATTATCTTAAGTGAAACAAGGCAGGCACAGGAAGACGAATACTGCATGTGTTCTCACCTATAAGTGGGGGCTAAATAATATGTACACCTGGATATGTAGAGCAGAATCCTGAACATTAGAGATTCGGAAGGGGGAAGATGTGGGACAGAGGGTGGATGATAAGAAGTGACTTACCAGGTACATGTGATGCACATATGTGGGGCATGGATCTCCTAAAAACCCTGACTTCACTAATCTATGCGTGTACCAAAATTACTCTGATACTCCACAAATTTATACAACTATAAAAAGCTTTATATTCTACTTTTATCTTATGTAATTTTGAATTTGAAATTTTTCTCTATTCTTAAAGAGCGTAGGGATTTTTGCTAACCCCTATATCTTTTGCCTTATTTCTCTAAGTTTTCTAAATTATTCTCTTTTCTTTATCTACCACTTAAGCTCACTTATCCAAGCCCAAATATCTATTTGTTATATTGAATGATCCTGGCTTGGTCCGACTCACAGACAAGTCCCACTTCAAGAATCTGCTTCTTCTGTGGGCTCATTTCCACTGCAACAGCCACGTTAAATTCTGATATTCTGGAAACGTTCCTCCTCCTAAAGAGAGGGAGAATTAGGATGATCCTAAGGTCTTTTAGTGCTCAGATAAGTCAGGGGAGGGACACTATATACACATGCTTCTCATAGTCTATGTGTATTGTTTATTAAATATTTTATATCAGAAACATGGAAGAACCAATTTGGGTGAGAAAAAACTCTCTATGTGATATGTGTATTTTATTAGTGCAGAACATTTTTACAAACTAGAATTTTTTTTTTAATGTTCTGGAAATGGTGAGTTTGACTCCTGTTTCCAGCCTATCATCTCCTAATAGTAACTCTTTCAACAGCTGTGAAGCAGTAAACGAAATATTGACTGAGTTACTTATCATTTAATTTGCAAGGATTTCAGTGCTTCTCAAGTGCTAGGCGAGGCATGGGGTGCAATTTAATTGTATCGTTTCTTGTCATGTGAGGATATAACACTACACCTCCCGAGTTAACAGGGACACAGAAAGGTTAATGCAAGTTTTGAAAACTAGTGAATGCAAGTCATGTCACCTCCAATTACTTACTCAGCATTTTCTTGCCTACCATTTTTTTTTCTGCATTTTGGCTAAAATTCAGTACTAAATATTTCATGGGCACTTTCCATAGACATGGAACTTTTATGGACACTTCCTAATTGGTTAATGGATTCCCCGGATTTATATATTTTATCAGTAGAAAGTCATAGTTAATGAATAGTCTATATTAATATTCTTTAGAAGTTTTAACAAATTTGTAAAGTTCGTGGCTGTTTGTGTTATTTTCATACCTAATTTAAAAATATTTCTTGTCTTCATACAATAACTACGAAAATGCCATGAAGGGTATGTTAAGCAGTTTGATGAAAACATTTCAGATTGTATATGAAACCAGCACATTGTACCCCTTGATTGCACTAATGTACGCAGCTATGATTTAATAAAAAAATATATATATATATATTTCTTTTGAGCAAAAATTTTAGGGTCCTAAATTCCAGACTAGAGCATCTAATTCTTCTATCAGTCTTAGTAAATAACTTCCGTGTAAAAGTTCTAATGGCCTTATATTGACTCTATTTGTTTTTACAGAGATAAACTATATAACTTTATTAAAAAGTGTTGACCTGATTGATAAACCAAATCTGTAAATTAATTTTATTGCAATTTTAACTTTATAATAGGAAGACAGATGAAATTTATAGTCCAAGAAATATTTAGTATTTCCTTCTTCCATGTAAATCACCAGGCCTAGAACACAACTGTGATGCTTATCAGAGAATAGGTGAGCAACAAATGATTTTACCTTATCAAAGGCAGGCTATCCAGGCTCTAAACTCCAGTTACATGAACTACCATGCCAGTTATTTAAAGAAGAATATTTCAAACATTTATCTACTCAGTTGCTCATTAAGATTTCAGACATCATTCTTTTCCATTTTTCTTACTAACGTCCAATTTATTGTCGTAACCCACTGGGTTTAACAATAAAATGTATTGGGACATAGTGCCACTTATCTCTGTTTTGATGGCCACTGCTTCAATCAAAGTCTCCATGATATCACGTGAGGACAATTTTCATAGCCTCTTAGTGGACTACCCACATGCTTCCCTGATCTTCTCAATTTATTTTCCACCCATTAAGTAGACTTTGCTTCATTTGCTCAATATCAATTTCAATTTATATTGAAAACATAAATCAGATCATGTTAGCCTCCTATCATCAAAATGTTTCCATAATACGTAAAATGTAATCCAAGTTGTTTTGTACTCTAACCATTTTCCTGTAGCTATGAAATTGTTTTGTCTGTGATTTATGCCTGAATACCTTGGCCCTTTTTTGGCTCCTTAGATATATTAGTGATTTTGCTTTTTTTTTTTAATACCTCAGAAACCATGTTGTTTCATATGCTATAATACTCCTTCCTCTTGCCTTAATATTGACGACTATTAGTCATTCTTCAAATCTTATCTGAAATTTTATTTTCTTGGAAAATTCTTCCCGGACCCCCATAATCTAAAATAATCTCGCAACCATTCTCATTTCCATTTTGTTTTGTATTGATTGTCATTGCTCTGATATATTCTGTCTTCCTGTGTGCATTTGTTTATTTCCCATTTAAAGCCTGTCATTACACCATCCTTAAATTCCACAAAGAAATGTTTATGCTGTTCATTCAGGGACTAGCTCAGATATGTATTCCATGTTCTAATATAATTGATTTTCTACAATGTAAGCATATTGGCCAGGTTTTTTTTTTTGAGACTAAAGGGATTGGAAGTGGAGTGTAAACACTGAGAATTCTTGAAATAATTGGTGATTTACATGTACATCTCTTTGATGTTGTCTTCTCTGTTTTGTAAATAGTGAATAATTATACTTAAACTAAGTTGAACGTCCCAAAATACTACCAGAAAACTTTTTAATGATTTTTTAATACAGGAAAACTGAATAGATTAATCCTTGTTGCATTTAAGGAAAATACCGTGGCAGAGTATTAGCAGTACCTTCAAGGCTGGAGGTCCAACAGGTATTTACACATTTTGGGAGCAGGACTTGGTTTAAAGTAGGTTTTTCCAGGCAGGTGACTGATTGGCACTGGGAACTTTAAGACAAAATAGTTTAGGACGGTGTACATAGCAAAGCAAAAGTTGTGGAAAAAAGATCTTGGCAAGTAAATTATGCTAACTCAACTGTTTACTAACATGAGCAGAATGCTATCTTTAATGAATAGATCGGCGGGAATTGACTAAAACAGTGTAAAATTATTTGTTATTTTATAATCTTAACTTTCTTAGGAAAAACTTTTCTGTAATAAACAAGTAAGACTCATTAACACAGATGATTCAGTGCTATAAGCTATGTCAGGTTTTGGGGGTGAGGACTGTTGTAGTACTTCCAGAGAATAATAATATTCTACTCTACAAGATTATTTTACTGTATCTTTTGAAAGAGAAATCAAAAAGAAATAGCAGTTCCAAAATGCATTTCACTAATGGGAGAATAGAATGACAGAAAGAGGAATTTGCTAATATGTACTTTCGAAGTTAGGCTACTATTTCTCAAAGAATGTTTGAAAAAATACTACTTTTAAAGAAGGTTCAGAATACCATGTTAGCCTCTATCTTGTCATTAAATAAATTGGAAAACACTGAGTTAAATAATATTCCCCAGTCCCTTCACATTAAAGTATGTCATAAGTTTCCATTGGACGGATGAAGCAATAAAATTTTGCCAAATTTATTTAACCAAGGTATTACTACATGGTGGAGAGTCTCCTGAGAACAAGGAATAATGGAGCACTTTATAAGACAGCATTATAAATTCATAGAATTATATAATGTTAAGAAAGTATATATTCATGCTTACATTGCTTTTAGCTTAAAAGCCATGTATGAATCAAAATATGTAACAAGAAATATATGAACTCATATATTAGAACATAAGAATATTTAATAAAGAAATCAGATATGGTGGTAACTCACAACTGTAATCCTAGCATTTTGAGAATCTGAGCCAGATGGATTGATTGAATTCAGGAGTTTGAGACTGGCCTGAGCAAGAATAAGACCCCACCTCTACTAAAAATAGAAAAAATAGCCCAGTATTGTGGCAGTTGCCCATAGTAACAGCTACTTGAGAGGCTGAGGTAAAAGGATCACTTGACTCCAAGAGTTTGAGGTTGTTGTGATCTATGAGGCCATGGCACTCTACCCAGGATGACAGAGTGAGACTCTGTCTCAACCAAACAAACAAATAATATTTTACAAAGACTACTTGATGATTATTGGAGGAACATATAGAATATCAAGTTTTAAATAGCTGTTTTATTTTGCCTATTTATTGTACCCTGAAATTAGATCTATATAACTTGATTCTTTGTCATCATAGAACAAAAGGTATACTGGATATGAATAAAATTTTTAAATGTATCATCTTTTCAGGGGCATTTTGTCAGTATATAAAGAGATAATATTAGTTTTGCCTATAGAAAAAGTTGGGTTGGCCATGTCTTTAGAACGTTCAACACTGAGCCCATCTGATATGTGCTAGCACTGCCTTTTCTATGGAGTCTAGTCTTAGTTAAACTAATATCCCTGCACTTCACTTTCCTCATGGGTAAAATGAATGAGGTAGGAATTCTCTGAGAATAAAATTAAAGTAGCTAACGTATCTGTGAAAATTCTTGAAACAATGCTTGGGAAATTCTAACAACAAATGCTAACTGATATGACTTAAAATTGAAAGATGTTTAAAAAGTTAACTTTTAACTTTCTCCATTTTTGTCCAGTATATTTACTTGTGTATTTTAGTTTAAGCATATTCCATTGGTCAAAGTCCATGCTATTTTCAAAACATCCTATTGCATGTTATTTACAAAACTTGACAGAGGTTGATGCAGGTGGTAAAAAGTAAACAACAAATTTTATTCTTGTAATTCACTTGAATTCTCAAAGCTTCATAAATCCCAGACACTATGAAGGTAATAAGATATTATCGTTCAAGTGAAGGCTACAACCCATTTATTGCACATGCTGGCCTTTTTCATGTTCCTCTAATCCCCTAGGCTTTCTCCTCTCTTGTGCCTTTTTCTCTACATGGGAGTCTCTACTGTCACATCTCTATAGCCATTGCCTCGTGTCCATCAAGTCTGTGCTCCCGGGGCATCATCCTAATGAAGTCCACATTATTGCCTTCAGCACCTCACATTCTTAAATCCCTTTATCCTGTTCTACTTTTTCACTTTCCTTGGATTTATCACTTACTTGTTACCTTTGTTGCTTATCGTTTGTCTTTGCCAGATAGTGAGTTCCAGGAGGGCATAGATTTTCAGCTGGGTTTTTAAAGTGATTTATCCCTAGCTCTTAGTATATTGCTTAACAAATAGAAGAGCTTGGCAAATTTTTGTTAGATGAATAAAGAATAGTAAGACAGTGATAACTACAAAGTTGGGTGACTGCTTTCTTATAGACAGCACAAAAGGCTCTATCTATAGTACTGGTAATGTTCTAATTCTTAACTAGAGTGGTAGATGAGGTTTGGTGTATTTTTATTGCTCTGTAAGCAGCTGCATTTGTATGCGTTTTTACTCTTGCATATGCACATAAAAATAGAAGCTTGAAGGGCAGAGATTTTTATTTTTCTTGTAAAATTTATGTTTTAGAGGGTTTCTTTTGTTCGCTGTTGTATCTTAAGAGCCCAGACCAGTGCCTAGAACATGGTAGTTATTCCCTTCTATAATGAGAATAAATGGTACATTTTACAGGTTAAGGTTTTTGAATCAAATAAACAATATTATTGTGAATATTCATGTCAAGTATTTTTCCTAAGTACTACTGAAATTGCACACATTATTATATAGTATTCTGCGTCTTTCACTTTATTCAGAACTTACATTCAATTTTACTCTGAGTTGATTACTTTTTCTTTTTGCTTAGTTTTTTTTTTTTTTTTTTTATTTTTGAGACAGAGCCTCAAGCTGTCGCCCTGGGTAGAGTGCCATTGCATCACCGCTCACATCAACCTCCAACTCCTGCGCTTAAGCGATTCTCTTGCCTCAGCCTCCCAAGTAGCTGGGACCACAGGTCCCTGCTACAACGCCCGGCTATTTTTTGGTTACAGCCTTCATTGTTGTTTGGCAGGCCCAGGCTGGAATTGAACCCGCCGGCTCAGGTGTATGTGGCTGGCGCCTTAGCTATTTGAGAAGGTTTTTTTTTTTTTTTTTTTTTTTTAAAGCTTAGCTATTGTGAGAAGGTTTTTCTTTTTCTTTCTTTCTTTCTTTTTTTTTTTTTTATTAAATCATAACTGTGTACGTTAATGCAATCATGGGGTAAAATGTGCTGGTTTTATATATAATTTGAAATGTTTTCATCAAGCTGGTTAACATAGCCTTCACAGCATTTTCTTAGTTATTGTGTTAAGACTTTTATATTCTACACCTAGTAAATTTCACATGTACCCTTGTAAGATGCACCGTAGGTGTGGTCCCACCAATTACTCTCCCTACACCCACCCTCCCCTCTTCCTTCCCCTTCCTTTCCCCTTTCCTGTTCTTCTTGAGCTATAATTGGGTTATAGCTTTCATAAGAAAGCTATAAATTGGTTTCATAGTAAGACTGAGTACATTGGACACTTTTTCTTCCATTCATGAGATACTTTGCTAAGAAGAAAATATTCCAGCTCCATCCATCCATGTAAACATGTAAGAGGTAAAGTTTCCATCTTTTTAAAGACTGCGTAATATTCCATGGTGTACATATACCACAATTCATTGATCCATTCATGGGTCAATGGGCACTTGGGCTTCTTCTATGACTTAGCAATTATGAATTGGGCTGCAATAAACATTCTGGTACAAATATCTTTGTTACAATGTGATTTTTTGTCTTTTGAATATGTACCTAGTAGAGGAATTGTAGGATTGAATGGCAGGTCTATTTGTGGATCTCTAAGTGTTCTCCAAACATCTTTCCAAAAGGAACGTATTAGTTTGCATTCCCACCAGCAGTGTAGAAGTGTTCCCTTTTCTCCACATCCACGCCAACATCACTGTTTTGGGGATTTTGTGATGTGGGCTAATCTTACTGGAGTTAGATGATATCTCAAAGTGGTTTTCATTTGCATTTCTCTGATGATTAAGGATGATGAGCATTTATTCATGTGTCTGTAGGCTGTGCGCCTGTCTTCTTCAGAGAAGTTTCTCTTTAAGTCCCTTGCTCACCCTGAGATGAGAAGGTTTTTCTTAATGTTGGAGAAATTAATTCTGTAACCTGGAATGAAAATTGGTTTTCAAAGTCTGTGACTTGTCTTGACTTTTATTCTTTTACCTTTTTGCTAAAGTTTTACATTTATATGAGGTTCTATCTCTCAATAATTAAGATGTTCTTAGATTCAGACATGAATTCTGCTTTTTCTTATATGCTTAAAGTAAATGCTTGTACACGTGTGTGTATTCTTGCATTTATAATGTAAATACCATTAATGAGATATTTGGAAGTAAGGAGCTGACTTTGTTTTTTGTTCCCAAATGGATAAGCAATTATCGTTAACCCTTAATACATCAATCTTTCTCCAAAGTTTCAAATGCTATTTTTTAATCACATATGAAGAGTATGCTTCAGGACTGTACCACATGGTTTCAATCTTATAGTTGTAGAAGATGATTTTAAACCTGGTAGGATAAATTCATCCCTCATTTTTTTTTTGCAGTTTTTGCTGGGGCTGGGCTTGCACTCTCCACCCCTGGTGTATGGGGCTGGCGCCCTACTTCTTGAGCCATAGGTGCTGCCCTCCTCTGTCATTTTTTTCTAGATATTTTTTGTTTATTCTTCTGCTTTTACCTATTCAAAGGGTCATGAACTTTAGTTCGTCATACATTGTTAAACATCTTATTAAGATTTTGTTTGTATTGAAGTCATGAATTAGTTGATATGTTTTTAATATTTGTATTTAATATATATTTTATATGTATTTAATATCACTCATATTCATGATCCTAATATAATTTTTGTTAAGATGTTATTTTGTCCTTTAGAATTTTTTCCTAAATTGTATCTTGTACATTTCTTATGAGTATCATTCTTAGGAAAATTTTAAAAGTTATTGTTGCTATAGTGAGTAGAATATTACTTCTATAGCATTTTTGGTAGCTGCTCTTTATTTCTGATGCATAGCAAAGCTTTAAGGACTTCAATATTGTGGTTGTGTATCTGGCCACCTTTATAGATTTCCTAGCAAGTTTTATAGTTTTGTGGTTGTTTCGCTTGGATTCATATTGTCTGTAAATTTTCATAATTTCTTCTCTTCCCCTCTAGTATTTTTAGCACTTCTTACATTTTAATGTCCTAATACATTGGCTGGGTTTTCCAGCACAATGTTTTGGAGACAATGAACATTCTTCTTTTATCCCTACCTATAGTAAGAATGCTGTTTAAGTTTTCATTTTATCTATGATGTTTACTACAAGTATCTAGGAGACATTTTTCTCAAGTTAATAAAGTTATATTTTTTAAATTATTAAGAGTTTTTATTAGGAAAATTTTTATAATTTTGTCAAAATAACTTAGCATTTCATAGAAGCAGCATGATTTTCTCATTATCCTGTTAATATGATGAATAAGTTAATATAGTTTTTGATATGAATTATCCTTGCATTTGTGGAATGAATCCTTAGATGGTATATTCTTTTACTTTACTAGTTTTTTTGTTAAGATTTTATTTAGGACATCCATATTTATTTTCATAAGACTGGTTTATATGGTCTTGTAAGATTTGCGTATAAGGACTATGCTAACTTGATAGAATATATTGACAATCCTTCCATCTCTTTTTATAATCAAAATAAAGTTTAAATAGAAAAAAATATTTTCTATTGGTGATGAAATTGGTAAAACAGATCCATGAAACTAGTGGGGCCAGTTACCATTTGAAGGGTGGATATTTTTATTATTTTCTTAAATTGTATAGCAATACATTCATTCAGACTATCTCTGCCTTCTTCATTCAGGTTTGGTAATGAACATTTTTCTAGGAAATAATCCATTTTATCAGAAATCTTAACTGAGGAGTCTCATGATTTCCAGCATAAGGAAAACCTTCCCTGGGACTGGAAAACTTGAGAGTATTTTATTCCTTGGGGAAACTGATTTTGCTTTTCTTTCTTTCCTTTCTCTCCTCATATTTGCTATTGGTCTGTTTATGATCTCCAGAAAGATCTCAGGTTTTACTCCATATTTTTCTCAAGCTGTAACTTACGCTGTGGTTTTCCTCTCCTCAGTTCTTCAAGATTATAATTTACTCTTTTTGTTCCTCTATCATCATCATTTAGTTTCCATATCCCAGAAATTCCTTCACATTTCTGAACCATTTTTGTCATTATATTTCGTTCAGTTGTTTTCCAGCACTGGAAACCACTGCTTCTCAGACTTTAATGTGAATAAAATTCCATGATGATCTTGTTAAAATTATAGATTTTTTTTAATTAAATCATAGCTGCATACATTAGTGTAATCAAGGGGTACAATGTGCTGGTTTCATATACAATCTGAAATGTTTTCATCAAACTGTTTAACATAGCCTTCATGGCATTTTCTTAGTTATTGTATGAAGACATTTGTATTC
>CAUYON010170149.1:0-35663 GCA_963573935.1 Arctocebus calabarensis
GATGAAGCATAAGTGGTGAAATCCTGTTAAAGGATTTCCCACATTTTTTGCATTTATAAGGATTGTGTGGATGGTGATGTTTCTGCTGTAGATTCTGACTTAAAGCCTTCTCATTTGCAGGGGTTTTCTTTCCAGAATGAATTTTTTTATGTGTAACAAAGACTGATTTCTTCTTGAAGCTTTTCCCACATTGCTTGCTTTTATCCTTCTTTTCATTGTGAATTTTCTTGTGAAGTAAGAGGGATGACAACCGACCGAAGGCCTTCCCGCATTTTTTACACTTGTGGACAGTCTCAATAATGCGAAATTTCTCATTTAGAGTGACAGAGAAGTACTGACTTGAGGTCGTTGGACGGTCAAAGGTTTTCTTCTCATCATGAATTCTCCTATGTAGAATAAGGGTTGTTCTTTGTTTGAAGCTTTCTCCACATTTATCACATTCATGGCTTTTCTTTCCATCATGCATTCTCTGATGAAGAATGAGGGAGGAAACCTGCCTGAAAACTTTTCTGCAATGACTGCATTCATAAGGCCGCTCTGCAGTGTGAGTGTTTTGATGAAGCTTGAGAGAGATGCTATGATTAAAAGTTTTCCCACAGTCATTGCATTTGAACGATTTCTTCCCTGCATGCCCTTTCTTGGGTTTTTTTAGGACTGAAGTTTTATTAGAGCTCTTCTTTCCTGTAGGAACTTTCTGTTGTGCAGGAACTGGCATCTGAGAAGTGCTTGGTCCAGGTTGGTTGTATTGATTTGGAGATAACTTCCTGGTGTCACATTTAGGCCCAGAGTCTGAAAGACATCAAGAAATTCAATGTTTATGTTCTCCTATGCTAGAAAACCAAAGCATCTATGATAAAAATTTAGGCATTATCATTATTAATCATAAGAACAATCATGATAATCAAAATAATAACTTTTTAATGTTTTATTATGGTTTCAATTATCATACCAAAGGTTATATAGGCATAGTTAATAACTGGAATTCAGAACAGTCTATAATTTGAAAATGAATACATTAAGATTTTATTTATACAAGAAAAGATTTTATTTAGAGGAAAAAAAATTGTTTTTGAGACAGTCTCATTATGTTGCCCTCAGTAGAGTGCTGCTGCATCATAGCTCACAACAACCTCAAACTCTTGGGCTTAAGTGATTACCTTGCCTCAGTCTTCCAAGTAGCTGGGACTATAGGCAAGAGAAATTTTATACCAGGGCAGCACCTGTGGCTCATCAAGTAGGGCACCGGCCCCATATACCAAAGGTGGCAGGTTTAAACCCAGCCTTGGTGGAACTGCAAAACAGAAAAATAGCCGGGCATTGTGGTGGGTGCCTGTAGTCCCAGCTACTCGGGAGGCTGAGGCAAGAGAATTGCCTAAGCCCAGAAGTTGGAGGTTGCTATGAGCTGTGTGACACCACGGCACTCTACTGAGGGCCATAAAGTAAGACTCTGTCTCTACAAAAGAAAAAAAAAATTTATACCATATATCATGTACTAAACTCCATAGGTGGTTCATTAGATAAATATATTTTTATTATATGATATATCCAAAACAAGAAAGTCTATAGAAACAGAAGATTAGTGGCTACACAGGGCCCAAGGTTGGAATTAGGGATTAATTGTGAATAGGCAAGAGGGGATTGTACTGTGGTGATGAAAATTTTCTAAAAATGGATTATGATGATTGGCTACACATTGATAAACTGATCAAAAATCATTGAATTGTATGCCAGATACAGGTGAATTTTATGACGTGTAGATTATATGTGTACCTCAATAAAGTTGTAAGTTTAAAAAATATTCTTAAAATCAAATTGTACTGGATGTTCTTGAGGAACAAGACCTCACCAAATGAATTTACATAAGGGTCCAGTGACCGATCCTGAACTTGAGACACCTGAACTTGAGAAAAAGTTCGAGCTATCCTGGATAAGTGATCAACTTCAGCACAATGCAAAGAAGGAACTCAGAAGCCTATCAAGGAAATTTAACAAGAGATTAAAATAATAAAACATCAAGGTGAGATTCTAGGACTTAAGAATTGAATTGACAATGCTGGGCATGGCAGCTCATGCCTGCAATCCCAGCACTCTGGGAGGCTGCGATGAGTGGATTGTCCGAGCTCAGGAGTTTGAAACCAGCCTGAGCAAGAACAAGAGCTCATCTGTACTAAAAATAGAAAAACTAGCCAGGTGTTGTGACAGGTGCCTCTAGTTCCAGCTACTTGGGAAGCTGAGACAAAAGGATCACCTGAGCCAAAGAGTTTGAGGTTGCTGTGAGCTATGATGGTGTGGCACTCTATCCAGGGCTATAGAGTGATGAGACTCTGTCTCCAAAAGGAAAGAATTGACAAATTGATAAATACACCAGAGTCTCTTAACAGGAGAATTAACCAAGCAAAAGAGTTAGTGAGCTTTAAGAATGGGCATTTGAAAATACAATCAGAAAAGAACAATAACAAGAAAAGGGATGAGCTTGGAGGTTCATGCCTATAATCCCAGCACTATGGGAGTCTGAAGCAAGTGGACTGCCTGAGCTCAGGAGTTTGATACCAGCCTGAGCAAGAGCAAGACCTCGTCTCTATTAAAAATAGAAAAACTAACTGGATGTTGTGGCAGGTACCTGTAGTACCAGCTACTTGGGAAGCTGAGGCAGGAGGAGCCCTTCAGCCCAAGAGTTTGAGGTTGCTGTGAGCTATGATGCCACAGCACTCTACCGAGAGCAACAAAGTGAGACTCTGTCTCAAAACAACAGTAAGAATAAATAAAAGGGAAGCCTATGAGATTTAGAAAATAACCTCAAAAACACAAATCTAGGAGTTATTAGCCTTAAAGAGGAGGGGGGAGAGAAAGAGAGAGAGAGAGAGAGAGAGAGAGAGAGAGAGAGAGAGAGAGACATATGAAGCTAGAAAGTTTATTCAAAGAAAGAATAACAGAGAACTTTCCAAAACTAGAGAAAGATATCAACATTCAGGTCCAAGGTCATACACACCAAGCAGATTTAACCCAGACAAGATTACCTCAGGGCATTTAATAATCAAGCTCACTAAGGTCACAGATAAAGAAAAGATCTTAAAGAAAGAATAAAATTGCCACTTAAAGGACCTTTAGTACATCTGGTAGCAGACTACTCGGTGGAAACATTACCAGCCAGGAGAGAGTGGTGTGATGTATTAAAGTAGTGGAACATGTGGAGAGCAGGCTGAGAGACCTCAGAGCCCTCACAGCCTGGGGAACATTCAGAGAATGAACCCCCAAATGCTTCTCTTCCATTCTCGAAACAGCCATGTTCCTTTCTTCACACTCCCTCTGACAAAAGTCACGTAGCTCTTTCTTTGTCTAGTTAACTATGCAGAGATCCTTGTGATCTTTGCATTCTTACTTGTCATATACTAACAAAGTTAAGTAGAAATCACTAAGTCACACAATTCTTCCTTTGTTTTGTCAGTTATGCTGAGATCCTCGTGATCTTGCCCTTCTTACTTCCTGTGCTATGTTTATGAAGTTGAGTAGAAACAATTAACAAGATTTTGTCTTCATTCAAGTCATTTAATCTTATCATGCTGTAAAACCAAAAACATGTCTTTTGTTTATTCTATTTCCTCATATTGTTATGCTACTCCCCCCTGGACAACACTGTACAGATACTATAAAATAAAGCTGATTTTGTGCTTTGGTGCTGGCTGTAGCCATCAGCTCAGTCAGTCCTCCCAGTCCCATCCTTTGTTTCCATGTCTTCTCTTATGCTGTATTTTCCTCATTCCCCACTTATTCCACTCTGGTTCACTCCCCTTCGTGGTTCTAGTTCAAGACAGGTGGCGCCCGAACAGGGACCAGAGCACAGAATAGTAGGTGTGCTCGCAGGTGAGGGAAGCCCCCTGGAGAACGAAGAAGTGAAACTGCGCAGTTGTTACATAATTTTTGTGTGTACGGGGAGTAGTTTTTATCAGGAGTAATAAATTATGGGACAGTCTGGCTCATTGGAGCGTGTTTTCTTTATTCAAATGCGTCAATCAA
The DNA here is from genome assembly GCA_963573935.1 of Arctocebus calabarensis. Lineage (NCBI taxonomy): Eukaryota > Metazoa > Chordata > Mammalia > Primates > Lorisidae > Arctocebus > Arctocebus calabarensis. The sequence goes on from CAUYON010170149.1 coordinate 4,015, forward strand.
TGTGAAAAACCAGTGGCTGTCATATTCATATTAATCAATTAGAGCCCCCTCTCCAAATTGTACTGGGTCTATCCCCTTCTGCACTGGCGGAAAAACCTCTTCCCTCTGAATTCCAAAAAGAGTTACTAGATGAGGAATCAGAGTATGGAAAGGAATGTTCCTCTTCCAACTCAGATGCAGACACAGACCCTTTTGGGCTGGTAATTATGGCTGGAATTCAGATATCTAATTAACCTAAACCTGTTTTTTCTTACCTCTCTTCATGCCCTTCTTTGACAAAGTTCAAAGAATTTGCTTCTGTGGCATCTTCAGCTCCTGGCTAGGAGGCCTAAACTGTTCTTCAAGCCTATCAACACTTTTGAATAATTATAAACTAAAATACCCATTTCCCATTTGAGATATAAATTAACTTGCTCCACTATTCACTCTGAAAAGATTCAATTCTCCAACTCAATTAACTTTAAATAGATTAAAAAGTAACCAAAAAGGAATCCCTAGACTGCTCCAGTAAGTACTATGTACTGCTGGGGAAGCCTAGTGATCGCCTGGATGAGCAGGGCTGGGAGTGCAGTACTCCAACACTCTTAACAGCACTGTCAGATTTCTCCTGGGAGTTTTGAAGTTCTGCTCTCTTGCACCCATTGTCCCTAAATCACTGTAGTCCACCTACTTTATTTTGATTGCGTGTGGAAAACTTTAGTTCTCATTAGTTCTAATTTTGTTCTCGAGAAATTTAGTGTTTCTATATTTGTTGTGTATTAAACCTAGGTGAATTGCTAAAATACATAAATTAGGTAATTAAAAACTTAATAGTCTGGGGCAGTGCCTATGGCTCAGTGAGCAGGGTGCTGGCTCCATATACCAAGGGTGGTGGGTTCAAATCCCACCCCAGCCAAACTGCAACAACAAAAAAATACCAGGGCATTGTGGTGGACACATGTAGTCCCAGCTACTCAGGAGGCTGAGGCAAGAGAAATGCCTAAGCCCAGGAGCTGGAGGTTGCTGTGAGCTGTGACAACACAGCACTCTACCAAGAGTGACAAAGTGAGACTCTGTCTCAAAAAAAAAAAAAAAAAAGAATTAATAGTCTGAATAAAAACATATGTTTAAAAATGTTTAAAAGCTGGCAAACAAAGTCTGTATGTCTGTCTCCATGTTTGTGTGTCTGTACATGTCATTTGCCTATATTTTGCAATCGAAATATATAAGAGAGCTCTAACTAATTGGCAAAGGAGATGGGTATAAGTGCTTACATTAAATAACCTATCAGAAAAACAAAAAACTCAAATCCCTTCTTATTCAAGTGGCTTTACTATTCTTTGAAAGATAAAATTAATCTTAAATCTATTGTTAAATTTCAAATGTTTAAAGATTATAGAACTGCCACTTCTCTAAAATTTCTAGATTCTGCTAAATTTTACAGTGAACTTATATTCTTGATATTAAGCCCCTGATCTCTGACATTTAGAAAAATGACTATGGTAAGACCTAAGGACGTGTTCTCCACACTTGGGCCAAGAACTGCAGAGCACACAGTCTATCCCGCATAGCCCCTATCTCCCAGCTCTGACTTTGCCTCCTGGCTATTGTGAAAGAAACTAAGTTTTCCAAGTTTTCTGCTTTCTGTCTTGGGATACAGGTTCAGTCCTTGGCAGCTACATGGCCATGTGAGAATTAGGGAGACATTGAAAAAATATCAGAAAAGATAGCTGTGTTATGAGTTTGTTACCAAAATTTCTTTCTTCAGTGAGTCCTTGGTCTTGGAGATTAGAGAATTGAGCCCATGGGCCACATATCAGTGATAAAATGACATTTTTCTAGACAGAGGGGCATGCAGGAGTGGAAAGTGCCAGAGCTTTTGGCAGGGGAAAAAAGGCCTGTGTCAGAGATCTCCTGCATGAGTCCTTTGTCTAGGCTTAAATATTGACTTTAAAATAAAATTTAACCAGAACTTGGTAAATGGAAAATGAGCTTTACAAACTAAATAGGTATTTTAATAAATAAATGAATGCAGCCTTTCCCCTTGGGGAAGCTTATTAACTAATTCTTCACAATTTTGGTTGTAGAGAGAGGATTAGGGTGTGTGCTCCCTACTCAGGGTGGAGCCTTGCAAAATGTTTCTTGCTGTTTTGTTCTTGCTGTTGCTGGAGTTCAAAGGGTGTGGCCTTCAGGTCTCACTTGTCTGTACCTAGAGATGGAAGTTTGAATACTGAGCTCATCTAAGCCTGAAATATGGGAGGGGGGTCCCTGTCTAACCCTAAGTAGGAAAACCCTGTATCAATGTTATATTACATGAATAATAATTTAATTATTGAAATTGTTTGGAAAACTGAGTCATTATCAAAATAAAATTCTTGCCTTTTAAATTTTCTAATTATCAGTTTAACCAATTAAATAATTAACTTCATGGTAAACTGTAATCCTACTTTATGATAAATGATTTTTTTTTTTTTGAGACAGAGCCTCAAGCTGTCACCCTGGATAGAGTGCCATGGCATTACAGCTCACAGAAACCTCCAATTCCTGGGCTCAAGTGAGTTTCCTGCCTCCGCCTCCCAAGTAGCTGGGACTACAGGTGCCCGCCGCAACGCCCGGCCATTTTTTGGTTGCAGCTGTCATTGTTGTTTGGCGGGCCTGGGCTGGATTCGAACCCCGCCAGCTCAGGTGTTTCCCAAATGTTCACAGCCTCCAAAGGCAACACAGGATTGAACCTCATTCCCACCACCAAAAATGGGCCCTCAGGCTAGCTATCCCAACAGGTGTTTATGGGCCTTTGCCTAAAAATCCTGTGGGATTTCTTGTAGGATACAATAATTTAACTATGGAAAGTCTTTTTATTTTGCCAAGAGTAATTAACTCTGATTATATAAAAGAGATAAGAGTTATAGCTTATACTACTCAAAATATTATCACTCTTTCTCCTGATATGAAAATTGCCAAACTTTTACTTACAGAACCTTAGAGCTATTACTAGAACCCTGGAAATTATGGGGCCTCTTCAATCAGGAATTCCATCCCCAACAGCTATTCTGTGGCACTATTCCTCAGTAATTATAAACTTAAAAGGTTGCTTTTTTACTATTCCACTTTACCCTGACATTTGTAAATATTTTACTTTCTGTTTACCTTCTATTAATTTCAGAACTCTTCCTGTGCCATATCAGTAAACAGTCCTTCCACAAGGGATGGCTAATAGCCCTGTCTTATGTCAAAAATTTGTTGTTGCTGCACTATTGCCAATTCATACACAATTTCCTACTGCTTACATTACCCATTATGTGAATGATACTCTCCTTTCTCACTCTGATTTTTCTACATTAACAATCATCCTTTCTCATTTACAGGACTCATCAACCGCTTATGTGTTATGTGTAGCCCCAGAAAAAATACAAAGTGTTCCTTCTTTCTCTTATTTAAGTCCCCTTATTAAGGACAGACAAATCTGACCACAAAAACTTCAAATCTGCACTGACAAACTCACTACTTACATGATTTTCAGCAGTTACTAGGAGATATTAATTGGCTCTGCCCTTTGGAGTCCTCACTAAAGTAGACAGAGTCTTATAGCAAGTGCGGCTTACCCGCATTAATCCCAACTTTCCAGTCTATCTACTAATCTTCCCTACTTTTCATACTCACACTGCTTTATTATGGTACTCTTTTGGTCCTTTAGAGTGAGTACATTTGGAAACAACCAAAAGAGTTTTAACTCCCTATTATAAGATGATTGCTGCTTTAATTCTTTTTTTTTTTTTTTGTATCACCCTTGGTAGAGTGCCATGGCGTCACACAGCTTACAGCAACCTCCAACTCCTGGGCTTAGGCGATTCTCTTGCCTCAGCCTCCCGAGTAGCTGGGACTATAGGCGCCCACCACAACGCTCGGCTATTTTTTTGTTTTGCAGTTTGGCCAAGGCCAGGTTTGAACCCGCCACCTTTGGTATATGGGGCCGGTGCCCTACTCAATGAGCCACAGGCACCGCCCAACAATGAAGTTTTGACTGAAAAAACATTTTATCCCTCAGCTCAATGTGTAGAACTACATGCTGTTATTATGACTTTTAATCAGTTCTCCTAGACTTGTTTTAACCTTTACACTGACAGCAAATATTTAGTAGGTGTTTTAGCCACTATTGAAACAGCTCTTATTAGACATACCACAGATGAATCTTTGTTTAATTAATTTCTTCATTTACAGAAACTTATCCACGCACACTCAGGACAATGTTCTGTAGGACACCTCTGAGCTCATTCTTCTCTTCCAGGTTCATTGGCTCAAAGCAATGCTTTAGCTGATAAACACACTCATCTTTTTCCAGTAACATCTCAGTCCTCCACTGAATTATTTCATGCTATTCGTCATCAAAATGCAACCGCCCTCTACTGTCAATTTCATCTTACTCATAAAACATCTCGTCAAATAGTAAAAAATTGCCCTTCCTGTCCACAACATCTCTCTGTTCCTCACTTTGGCGTAAATCCAAGTGGCCTATTACCTGGTCAGCTTTGGCAAATGGATGTTACTCATTCCCATCATTTAGAAAACTCTCTTTTATTCATGTTACTGTTGACCCTTATTCCAGTTTCATTTTTTGCTTCCCTATGCCTCGATAAAGCTGCTAGACATGTTATTGCTCATTGTTTAACTACTTTTGTTGTTTTAGGAATACCATGACTAATCAAAACAGACAATGGTCCTGCTTACACTAGCAAAACTTTCTCTTCCTTTTGCTCAATTTTTTCCATTGCCCTTAAAACAGGTATACACTACAACTTTCAAGGCCAAGGCATTGTTAAATATGCTCTTCATACCCATAAACTTCAATTACTAAAGTTATAAAAGGGGGAGATACATCCTGGAACTCCACATAACCTTCTTTCTTATGCTCTTTTCACTTGAAAAAAAATTTTTTTTTTTTTTTTGAGACAGAGCCTCAAGCTGTCACCCTGGATAGAGTGCTATGGCATCACAGCTCACAGCAACCTCCAATTCCTGGGCTCAAGCGAGTCTCTTGCCTCAGCCTCCCAAGTAGCTGGGACTACAGGCGCCCACCACAACGCCCAGCCATTTTTTGGTTGCAGCCGTCATTGTTGTTTGGCGGGCCCTGGGGCTGGATTCGAACCCGCCAGCTCAGGTGTACGTGGCTGGCACCTTAGCCTGTTGAGCCACAGGTGCCGAGCCCACTTGAAAAATTTTTTAAAGTTGATACTTTAGGTCACACAGCAGCAGAACATTTTTGGAAAGTTCCATCCTCTACATACCCTGAGGTCCTGTGAAGTTCCCCTTAACAGATACCTGGCAAGGGCCTGATCCTGTGTTAATATGGAGAAGAGGACATGCTTGTGTCTTCCCTAGAGCAGCTATCAGTCCTTGTTAGCTTCCTGAATAGGAATTTATAAATTATGAAGTGACATCACCTTGTAACACTCAGGTTCATATCCTACCAAAGGAGATGACCAGAAACTACAGGACTAATCTAGAAGACTACTTGCCTCTTCTAACATTAGTGATTGTGCCCCTACTAGAGAATGGATTCTAAATACTTTAACAACAGAATTGTGAGTTAGCCAGAAACATCTCTCGTGCCTTGCAGCAACGCTTCAGCCAGTGGAAGTCCTAGAGGCTGAAAGAACCAAGCTGACTCCATTTTGTTAAAACTAACTCATTTTGTCCCACAGCCTTCAATTTGCGGCTGCATACCAAAGGTTAATTTGCAGCCGCATACCAAAGGTGATAGGCAACCTGCTTCCTCTCCCACTCCCACCTCCAGTATGTCCGCCCGGAGTGATAATGTACCCACTCTCGGCCCCAGTAGTAGTAAATACTTCCCCAGGCTAATTAGCCCAGAACAGACATTGTCCAGTCCCCTAAGCCCCTATCAGCTCTCCCCAACAGTTCGCCTAAGACCCCCTCCCTTTGTTCCTTTCTGTATCCTTAAAAAGGCTCGCCCCTCTGCGGGCGAGGGGCTCTCCCCTCTGCTTTCCTGCTGCATCAGGAACAGGAAGCCCTACCCGAGCTAGCTAATAAACTACCTCTTGCTTTTGCATCAGACTTGGTCATTGGGTGATTTATGGGGGGACCTTGCAACCTGGGCACAAGGTCACAAATGAAGTGATGCAAAATGACTCTTGAACTTCATGTTATGACTTGTGTTTCACCTCTCAGACTTTTACTAGTTGGTAATACATATATAACCAAAACCGAACATTGACTCTCTTTAATCTGTGTTAACCATATTAATACATTTGATACTATTACTGTAATTGAACAATTATCTTTTGTTATGTTACTCACCATGGTATGACGAATCAGGCATGCAAACTTTAATTGAACTTAATAAGTATTCACACTATGATACTACCCATAATAATAACCTTAATATAGTAAGAAATTCAAACTGTGCATAAAGCTCATCTGTATGTTCATGGTTCTACTCAACTTGCTAAAGATATTTTTTGACAGTCTTTTCATCCTTTAGAAAAAAATGAACATCTTACAATAATATTAATTATATTACCAATTTTAATATTCTTAGTTTGTATCTTCTCAGTCCTCTGCAGAGTTGGAGCCAAATGATTCCTCCAGTTAAAAACTTCCATTCATGAATTAAAGCTTACCAATAGGAAAGGAGATGTGGGGAGTGGGCTGTGAGACAGCAGAGCCTTCAAGGCCTGGGAAACATTCAGAGAATGAACTCTCAAATGCTTCTCCTCCGTTCTCGAAACAGCCATATTCCTATCTTCATGTCATGCTCCCTCTGCCAAAAGTCATGTAGCTCTTTCTTTGTCTAGTTAACTATGCAGAAATCCTTGTGATCTTTGCATTCTTACTTGTCATATACTAACGAAGTTAAGTAGAAATTACTAAGTCACACAATTCTTCCTTTGTTTTGTCAGCTATGCTGAGATCCTCATAATCTTGCCCTTCTTACTTCCTGTGATATGTTTATGAAGTTGAGTAGAAACAATTAACAAGATTTTGTCTTCATTCAAGTCATTTAATCTTATCATGCTGTAAAACCAAAAACATGTCTTTTGTTTATGCTATTTCCCCATATTGTCTATGCTACTCCCCCCTGGACAACCCTATACAGAGACTATAAAATAAAGCTGATTTTATGCTTTGGTGCTGGCTGTAGCCATCAGCTCAGTCAGTCCTCCCAGTCCCATCCTTTGTTTCCATTTCTTCTCTTATGCTGTATTTTCCTCATTCCCCACCAATTATGCTCTAGTTCACTCCCCTTCATAGTGCTGGTTCGCAACAGGAAGAGGCTTGGTGCCTATAGCTCAGTGGCTAGGGCGTCAGCCACATACACCAGGCCTAGTGGGTTTGAACCTGGCCAGGGCCTGCTAAACAACAAAATAGCCAGGTATTGTGGTGAGCCCCTGTAGTCCCACCTACTTAGGAGGCTGAGGCAAGAGAATTGCTTAAGCCTAAGAGTTTGAGGTTGCTGTGAGCTATGATGCCACAGCACTCTACTGAGGATGACATGGTGAGACTCTGTCTCAAAAAAAAAAAAAAAAAAGAAAAAAAGAAAAAAAATAAAGTGGTGAAGGAAAAAGACCTTGACCCTAAAATATTGGGGGGTTTTGTTTTTTTGTAGAGACAGAGTCTCACTTGTTAGATTGCCATGGTGTCACACAGCTCACAGCAACCTCCAGATCCTAGGTTTAGGCGATTCTCTTTGCCTCAGCCTCCCGAGTAGCTGGGACTACAGGCGCCCACCACAATGCCTGGCTATTTTGTTGCAGTTTGGCTGGGGTCAGGTTTGAACCTGCCACTCTTGGTATATGGGGCCGGTGCCCTACCCACTAAACACAGGGGCCACACATTTGTTTTTTTGAGACAGAGTTTTACTTTGTCACCCTTGGTGGATGTCATGGTGTCATAGCTCACAGCAACCTCAAATTCTTGGGTTTTGATTCTCTTGCCTCAGCCTCCCAAGTAGCTGGGACTACAGATGTCCACCACAACTCCTGGCTATTTTTTTAGAGACAAGGTCTTGCTCTGGCTCAGGCTGTCTCGAATCTGTGAGCTCAGGCAATCCACCCACCTTGGCCTCTCAAAGTGCTAGGATTATAGGAGTGAGCCACTGTGTCTCCTAGAGTAGTGGTTCTCAACCTTCCTAATGCCGTGACCATTTAATACAGTTCTCCCAACCATAAAATTATTTTCATTGCTACTTCATAATTTTGCTACTGTTATGAATTGTAATGTAAGTATCTGATATGCAGAATGGTCTTAGTTGACCTCTGTGAAAGGGTCATTTGACTCCCAAAGGTTGAGAATCGCTGCCCTAGAGTATTGTATCTTGCAAAAATATGAAGGAGAAATACTTTCCTAGACAAATAAAGGCAAAAGGGTTTCATCAACACCAGAGATATCCTAGAAGAAATGTTAAAAGGAGTTCTTCAATATAAAAGAAAAAGACATTAATGAACAATAAAAAAACATTGGAAGGTATCAACTCACCAGCAACAGTAAGAGTTCAAATACAGAATACTCTATTGCTATAATTGTGGTATATATACCATTTATAGGACAGGTGCTGGGGCTCATACCTGTAACCCTAGCACTTTGGGAGGCTGAGGCAGGTGGACTGCTTAAGCTTGGGAGTTTAAGAGCAGCCTGAGCAATAGCGAGACCCCATCTCTATTAAAAACAGAAAAACTAGTGGGTGTTGTGGTGGGCACCTAAAATCTCAGCTACTTGGGAAGCTGAGGCAGGATGATTGCTTGAGGCTGGGAGTCTAAGGTTGCTATTGAGAGAGGATACCTTGGAAGGGGGAGGTCTAGGAGAAAAGAGACCTTCTCAAGGAAACCTCAAGGATACACCTGCAGGGTCCTCTCCATGGTCCTTAGTTGTTAGGAATTTGTAGACTTAACTTCCTGGGACCTGGAAATTTCTGCTTCTGTGAAATCCTGTAGTTCTGTGGGGCCCAGAACAGCTTCTCCCACTTGATACAAACTTACCAATAAGAAAGGTACCTGTGGGTTGAACATTTTGACTGGAGATAAAAAGGGAAAGACCACGTCAGTCGGGAAGCATAGCCATTTTGAATTCTTCTATGCCGTTTGCTCTGCTGGCTGAAAAAAAAGTCTTTTTCCTCTTAAATGCAGTGTTTGGGTGCTCTTTTCTCTCCACTCTGCCTCGTCTTCCTGCATTTTTGGTTCCCTGATCGGGAAGCAAGACCACCCGAGGAGAGAGCAGGCTCAGATGCACATGGTAGTTGCTGCCAACCCTCTGGACACCCATGTGGTGGCCCTGATCAGCCTGGGCTATGTGAACCATTGAGTGTGCCAGGGAGGTACCTTGGCCTCCCCACGTGGATGCCTCAACTGGGCAGAGAAAGGACCTCCTCTGTGGGTCTTCAAGGAGTCAAACACCAGGAGGAAGTGGCAAACAGGAACTGCACTGGGAGACATCTCAGGCAAGGTAGGATCCATCTGGGGTTCCCACTATTTGAGTGGAAGTGGGTTCCAATTAACCGCTGGGCATTAGATTGCTGGCAGGCCTATTGAGAGGTGTGTGAGAGAGCGTGGGTGTGGTGTGACTGAGAACACCAAGGGTGGGGTCCCACCTTCCCCTAACAGGGCCTAGCATTGCCTTCTTTGGCTAAGTGGCAGTTCAAGTGGGAACCTGTGGCTGCCCAAGCTAAGAAATGGGTTGGAATTGTACACACATGAGTGCTTGGACACTGAGACAGGTAATAATAGGGGGGGGTTTGCACCCCTCCTTTTCACAGGGTGAACTGACTGTGTGACTGGCCCCTGTCTGTATCCCTGCCTTTTTTTTTTTTTTTTTTAAATACAATAAGTAGCATGTTTGTGGTTTCTGAGGGAAGGAAATGGGAAACACAGGAAAGCCCACCTTGTTGGGAAGGGTGCTGAAGCATTTTGAAAAAGAGTTTATGATAACTACATCTCTGGGAAGATTGAGAACTTTGTGTGAACAGAAATAACTCAAATGCCTTATTGTTCAAGTGAAGGTAGCATCCCTTAAGATAAAATTAGTTTTAAACCTGTTATTAAAGTTCAAATATTTGAAGATTATAAAACTGCCACCGCTGTAATTTTTTCTTTTCTTTTTTTTTTTTTTTTTTTGGTTTCAATTTGTCCAGGGCTGGGTTTGAACCTGCCACCCTTGGTATACTTAGGCCAGCAGCTGTAGGGCACCCTCTAGCCCACATGGTCCCTCCTCCCCTGCTCGACTTTGCCCACTGGCTATTCTGAGAGAAACTGAATGTCAGGTTTTCTGCTTTCTATTTCCAACACAGGTCTGGTTCTTGGTGGCTCTCTTTGTTGCCACATGGCCATGTGAGACTTAGGGGGACAATGAAAAGACATCAGAAAGGATGCCTGTGTTGTGGTTTTCTTTCTTCAATGATTCTTTCATTTCAAGGATTCAAGAATTGAGCCCACGGGTCACAGATCAGTGATAAAATGGAATTTTGTTGGACAGAGGGGCATGCAGAGGGAGTGGAGAGCGCCAGAGCTTCTGGCAGGGAGAGGAGGCCCAAGTCAGAAGTTTCCTGCATGGATTCTTTGTCTAGGGGTAAATATTGGCTCTAATAGAAATTTTGGCCAGGATTTGGTATGTAGAAAAGCATCTTCATAAACTGAATGAATGTTTTAACAAATAAATGAATGCAGTCCCCTGGGGCAATGTTATTAGGTCTTTGCAGTTGTTGTAGGGAAGAGATTAGTGTGTGTGCTCCCTAATCAGGGTGGAACCAGCCCAAATGTTTCAGGCTGCTTTGTTTGTGGCCTTGCTGGAGTTCAGGTGTGGCCTTGATGGTTCAGCGTGTTTGTGCCCAGAGATGGGAATCTGATTTCTGAGCTCATCTCAGCCTTAAAAATGGGGGTTGTCTGTCAAACCCTGAGTGGGAAAATCCTGTATCAATATTATATTCCACAAAATGTCTCTCATTTGTAAAATGTACAATTTGGTTGTTTAAATTGTTTGGGAAACTGAGTCTTTGTCAAAACATAAGACTCTTGCCTTTTCAACATTTAATTATCAGTTTAGCCAAGTGAATAATTAACTTCATAGTAAACTGTGGTCCTGTTTTGTGAAAGGTGATTTTTTTTTTTGCAGTTGTTGGCCAGGGCTGGGTTTGAACCCACCACCTCCAGCCACCTTCGGTATATGGGGCCGGCGCCCTACTGCTTTGAGCCACAGGAGCCACCCTGAAAGGTGATTTTTTTTTAAAGTAAGAAAAATTAGACAGAAAGGAAAAGGATTGTATAAGAACAGGATTCTGTAAGAAAAGGATCTCATGGGCAGTGCCTGTGGCTCATCGAGTAGGGCGCTGGCCCCTTATACCGAAGGTGGCAGGTTCAATCCCAGCCTTGGGTCAAAACTGGCCTCCGCTGAGCTGCAAAAACAGAAAAATAGCCAGCTGTTGTGGCGACACCTGCAGTCCCAGCTACTCGGGAGGCTGAGGCAGGAGAATCACCTAAGTCCAGGAGTGGGAGGTTGCTGTGAGCTGTATGACGCCACGGCACTCTACTGTGGGTGATAAAAGTGAGACTCTGTCTCTACAAAAAAAAAAAAAAAAAAAAAAGAAAGAAAGAAAAGAAAAGGATCTCATGTAGTAAATTTTGTCCTGAAACAAAATGGTAATTTATGAAAGTGATAGGGCAATCTAGAAGGTTTAGAATGTTTATAAATTGTCTGTGCAGGATTGAATAAAGCTCAAGGTTCATAAAAGGGAAATATGTGAAGGTATATGCATGTGATCCAGTTGACTACGTATTTCCTTTAGAATCTTTTGGCTTATAATCTTGTTTAAACAAATGTTTTAAGCCTTTGATATTTGAAAAGCTTTTCAAAATCAAAACTCTAAACTTGGTCTTTTTGTTTGTTTATTTATTTATTTACTTATTTTTGAGACAGAGTCTCAAGCTGTTGCCCTGGGTAGAGTGCCGTGGCACCACAGCTCACAGCTACCTCAAACTCTTGGGCTTAAGTGATTCTCTTGCCTCAGCCTCCCAAGTAGCTGGGACTATAGGCACCCATCACAATGCCTGGATATTTTTTGGTTGCAGTTGTCATTGTTGCTTAGCTGGTCCAGGCCAGGTTCAAATCCACCAACCTAAGTGTATGTAGCCAGCGCCCTGCCAACTGAACTACAGGCAATGCCAAATTTGGTCTTTTTGAAATATCAAGACCACTGAAAGTTTGAAAAAGATAAATTAGGCTTATTTGGTATGTTAAAAATGTATAGGAAATATTGTCAAATATGAAATGGTTAATTTTGTGTGGCTTATGTTTATAGGTATGTTCCAATATTATAAAATATTGGTCTTAGTGTATATTGTCAGTAATAAATTTATCTCAGAAAATGTTTTTTGTTACTGGCTGAGTCCAAAGTTTTCCTTTAAGAAAAATGTTAGGAAAGGCTAGAGAATTCTCTTGAATTCAAAGTTTTGATGTCTTTAGAAATTAAATACACTTGGGCTAAAAGCAAACTTCTAGAAATTTAATCAGAAAGCTAACATGTACATGAGTATTGCTAACCTAACTTCAAACAGAACAGAAATCAGTTACATGGAACTGGGCTGGTTTGTTATGGCTTTTTGTTTGATTGCTGATTCTTTCTGTGTTCTATTTCCAAGAAGTCAAGAAAACAATTTTCTGTCTTTTGAGCTATTTGTTGCTTTCAACAATTATATACTTAAAGGCAGAATTTGAAACACTTATTTTTTTTTCTCTCTTTGATTTTAATTTGAAAACCATCTGTAAATATTCTTAATTTCTGACAATACAGTTATTTGCATAAGTTCAATAAGAATCTGTTTTGTTCTATAGGACATGATGAAGGCACTGGTTATTGTACCAAGGCTTTGACTAGAATATAGCATGTTCAGAGGTGTCCAGACTACATATGGAATTAAAGTTGACTTTATAAGGCCAATAAAAAAGCCCTTTGGAAAAACTGGCCAGATACGCATCAATAACATTTCCTAATCTGTGGTAAGTAACAAATGTGGCTTTCTAAATGGTTTCATTCTCCTACACTGAACCCAACCTTGACTTTGTCCCTGTCAGTAAGGGAGCCAGAAAACCACAACCATATGCAAGCTAGCTGAGGTCATGCAGAAGCCAGATGAAAGCCATGGGAATTTCTGTGAAAGACTATATGAAACATACAGACTGGCCAAACCATTGTATGAAGTTACAAAGGGGGAAGAGAATGGGCCATTTGAGTAAAAATCTGGCCAGCCAAAGCCTTCAAGAAGCCAAAGGAAAAACTGCAGGCAGGGAAGCCAAAGGAAAAACTGCAGGCAGGCCCTAGTGCTAGGTCTCCCTGTCCTGGCCAAGCCTTTTGAACTGTACATATCAGGAAAAAAAGAAAAAAAAAAAACAAAACAGCTGGGGAAGTGCTCATCCAGAATGTAGTATCCTGGGCAAGACCACTTGCTTATCTCTCTAAGCAACTTGATGGAGTCTCAAAAGGATGGGCCCCATCCCTAAGAACACTTGAAGCCACTGCCATGCTGATGCAAGAGGCTGATAAGTTGACTTTGGGACAAAACTTAAGAGTCTGGGTACCATATGCAGTGGTCATTTTTTTTTTTTTTTTTTTAATTAAGACAGAGCCTCAAGCTGTCACCCTGAGTAGAATGCTGTGGCATCACAGCTCACAGCAACCTCCAACTCCTGGGCTTAACTGATTCTCTTGCCTCAGCCTCCCAAGTAGCTGGAATTATAGGCGCACACCACAACACCTGGCTATTTTTTGGTTGCAGTTGTCATTGCTGTTTGGCAGGCCCAGGCTGGATTCGAACCAGCCAGCTCTGGTGTATGTGGCTAGTGCCTTTGCCACTTGAGCTACAGGTGCCAAGGCAGCAGTGGTCACCCTTATGAACACCAAAAGGGATACCATTCATTGACCAACTCATGCCTCACCAAATAGCAAAGCTTACTGTCTAAAAATCTGAGGTTGGTTACAGAGGTTATATGCATGAGGCCATGTACTTAGGGCAAAGGCAAAAGAAAATTAAGAGGTTTCTGAGGAGATACTTTTACATTCCCCTGTTGGCCACCCTTGGCAAGAAAGTCAGCCAGCATTGTGTGTCATGCAACCAACACAATGCTAGACAGAGACTATCTCTGCCACCTGAAATTCAGTCTTATAGGGAAGCCCCTTTTAAAGATGTATAAATGCACCCATAGTACAGTGGTTATGGCGCCAGCCACATACATGGAAGCTGGCAGCTTCGAGCCCAGCTTGGGCCTGCTAAACAACAATGATAACTGCAACAGAAAATAGCCAGGCTTTGTGGCGGGTAACTGTAGTCCCAGCTGCTTGGGAGGCTGAGGCAAGAGAATCACCTAAGCCCAAGAGCTGGAGGCTGCTGTGAGCTGCGATGCCACAGCACTCTACCAAGGGCAACAAAGTGAGACTCTGTCTCTAAAAAAAAATAAAAATAAAGATGTACAAATGGAGTATACAGAGTTGTCCAGATGTGGAGGAAACGGGTGCTTACTAGTTTTGGTCTGCACATACTTGAAATAGGAGGAAGCTCTCTCTACCAGGATGAACAGGGTTCTGGAAGCAGTAAAAGTGTTGCCAGATAAATCATCCCATGGTTTAGGTGGCCACTCTGGTTTAAATTTGACAATGGGCTAGCCTTTATAACAGAAATAGTGCAAATGATAGCTAAAGCTTTGAATATTACTTGGGAACTATAGTGACATATAGGTCTCAAAGCTCAGGCAAGGTAGAGTGCATGAACAGGGCCATAAGAGCAGGAATCAGTAAACTCTGCCAGGAAGCAAAGCTTAATTGGATATAGGCCTCCATCAATCCTCTGCATTTTAGCAGAGACTCCTAAAAGAACTGGGAGAGACTGAATTGAATAGGCAATTAGAAGGCATAGGAAGAGTAGCAAGAAAAATCTCCACTTGGGTAATTAACCATGTGTTGTTTAGTCTTTTGTGTCTGTACATTTTTTCTCTCTAGGGGATTAAGGGGATCAAGTCTAGGTCAAGAATCAGAACCCAGGCCCAATTAAACCAAGGTAGAAGGGACCCTACACCATCATCCTGACCACACACACAGCAGCAAAGCTGGAAGGGATCCTCACCTTGATTCATCACAGCTGGCTGAAAACAGTTTCACTGCCCCGTGGGAAGCAAAACTAACTGTTAAGATGGTCAGTTAGTGACTGCTCCAGCCACATATTGGGAGCTGGCTGGTCAATGCACAGATGAAGCCTAAGGAAGCTCCTTGCGGGACTTGTCTTAATGGGACTTTGAACTTTGGGAAAAGGGGAGGAGGGATTGATCTATAGATCCATATGACTAAAATAGGACAAAAGGTGACTCCTTTATAAAAGCTGTTATTAATACAAAGGCACCCAGAAGGGAGCTTGCATTCATAATCAAACACAGTACTCAATATATGACATAGGAAAAAGTGATGACCCATATGTATGTTAGCTCCCCATGTTGGTACAATTAAGGGCTGGGTTGAGAATACGAAAGAAGTCACAGACCCTGAAAGAGAATACTGTTCCAAACCAGCGAAATAGGAAAGCCCAGCCAGGTGACTCTGGGATGCCTGCAACACCATGTGAATGTGCTGCAGCAGGAGCTGGGCAAGAAACTACAGGACAGATCAGAAATATCTCTATGCCTTAGACTTTGTAGAAAAGTGATGTAAAGTCAAATGTGAAAAATGAAAATGTGTAATAGAGAGCACCTGAGACAGTGAGGAATGCAGCAGGAAAAAAAAGTGCTCAAAAGTAGTAAAGACAAATTGCTCCACAGAGTCAGTGTAACCCCTGAAGCCAGTCAAGCAAGCTGGTATTGAGACTCCAAATTAAAATATATATGGAGTCTCAAAAGGGGGGAATGAGAGAGGATTCCTGGGAAGGGGGAGGTCTAGGAGAACAGAGGTCTTCTTAAGGAGACTTCAAAGATACACCTGCAAGGTCCTCACCATGGTGACTCAGCTGTTAGAAATTTGTAGAATTAAATTCCTGGGACCTGGAAATTCCACTTCTGTGAAATCCTGTAGTTCTGTGGGACCTGGAACAGCTTCTGCTTGATTCAAATTGACCAATGAAAAAGGTACCCATGGGTTGGAACTTTTTAATTGGAGATAAAAAGGGAAAGATCAAGCCAGTCAGGGAGCATGGCCATTTTGAATTCTTCTATGCTGTTAGCTCTGCTGGCTGAAAAAAAGCCTTCTTCCTCTTAAATACAGTGTTTGGTGCTCTTTTTCTCCATTGGGCCTCATCTTCCTGCAACACTGTGAGCTGTGATGACACCATGATACTCAACCCAGGTCAACAGAGGGAGACTATCCCAAAACAAAATAGCTATATGTACACACTGGACACACACACAACTATATGGTCTGGACAGACCTGCCCATCCACAGGCCTCAAGAGGGAAACTGCCAGTATGATCCTCACCGCAGTAGGCCCTGCACAGGAAACCTCCACAAGTGATTTTACCTGAGACTCCAACCCTCATGTGACTTGGGATTGACGGAGGTTCTTGAAAGAGATGTAGGGATTCAGTGAGATAATGAACTCATAGGCCTTAGCATTGAACCTGCTCA
The DNA here is from genome assembly GCA_963573935.1 of Arctocebus calabarensis. Classification (NCBI taxonomy): domain Eukaryota; kingdom Metazoa; phylum Chordata; class Mammalia; order Primates; family Lorisidae; genus Arctocebus; species Arctocebus calabarensis. The sequence goes on from CAUYON010170149.1 coordinate 20,594, forward strand.
TAGTAAGTTCTCAATAAATGCTGAGAACTCTTCTCTTACAAAGTTAAGAGAAACTTCTTTTTTTTTGTTTTGAGACAGTCTCACCTTGTCACCCTCAGTACAGTGCTATGGCATCATAGCTCACAGCAACCTTAAATTCTTGGGCTCAAGAGATACTCTTGCCTTAGCCTCCCAAGTAGCTAGGGCTATAGGCACCAACCACAATGGTCCAACTAGTATTTATTTATTTAGAGACAGATTCTATGTCACACTCAGTAGAGTGTCACCCTCAGAGTAGCAAGCTCAAACTCTGGGGCTTAAGCAATTCTATTGCCTCAGCCTCTTTTTTTTTTGAGACAGAGCCTCAAGCTGTCACCCTGGATAGAGTGCTGTGGCATCACAGCTCACAGGAACCTCCAATTCCTGGGCTCAAGTGAGTCTCCTGCCTCTGCCTCCCAAGTAGCTGGGACTACAGGCACCCGGCACAACGTCCGGCCATTTTTTTTTTTTTGGTTGCAGCTGTCATTGTTGATTGGCAGGCTTGGGCTGGATTTGAACCTGCCAGCTCAGGTGTACGTGGCTGGTGCCTTAGCCTATTGAGACACAGGTGCTGAGCCATCTCAGCCTCTTAAGTAGCTGGGACTATAGGTGCCTGCCATAATACCTGGCTATTTTGTTGTTGTTGTTATTGTTTTTAGCAGGCTGAGGCCGGGTTCAAATCAGCCAGCTCCAGTGTGTGTGGCTGGCGCCCTAACCACTGAGCGATGGGCACTGAGCCCTGACTTTTTTTTTTGAGACAGAGCCTCAAGCTGTCACCCTGGGTAGAGTGCTGTGGCATCACAGCTCACAGCAACCTCCAGCTCTTTGGCGATTCTCCTGCCTCAGTCTCCCAAGTAGCTGGGACTACAGGCACCCACCACAATGCCTGGCTATTTTTTCGTTACAGCTGTCATTGTTGTTTGGTGGACCTAGGCTGGATTTGAACCTGCCAGCTCAGGTGTATGTGGCTGGTGCCTTAGCCACTTGAGCCATAGGCGCCGAGCTGAGCTTGACTAGTTTTTAGAGATGAGGTCTCTATCTTGCTCAGGATGGTCTTGAATTCCTGAGCTCATAAGATCCACCTGCCTCAGACTCCCAGAGTGGTAGGATTATCCTGCTAAGAGGTACATTTTTGATGAAAATACCCAATATGAAAGAGTAAGAAAATCAAACTGACTGATGCCTCCCTTACTGCTGCTGATAGTGCTGACTTGATAATGTTCCTTGTCAAAGTCTACTAATGACTGTGATTTATTACAGTAAAGGATACAAACCAAAATGAGCAAAGGGAAAAAGGTTACAGGGAAAAGACATGGGGAGACCAGGCACAGCTGTCAGGAGATGTGTTCCTGCAGAGATATTCAGAGCACGCTTCCTTCCTCCAGGGACAAAGTGACAATGCACATACGTTGTGAGGTTTCACAACTGAAACAGCCCAGTGCCTGGCTTCTTCTGGGGGCTGGTGATTCGACAGTTCTTTTGAAAATCAACTCAGTAGCATGTTGAGTCTGAAAAGTGGTCCTACCCTGTGACATGCAATCCCACTTGTGTGACGTGATGACTCAGAGAAAAGGCAAAGCCAGCCACTGACAGAGATGTGCTGGTATTAATAAGAAATTAGAATCTAAATGGAAACAGGATGTGAGAGACCACCAATGCAGAACATTTCCACTAAGACAAAATGAAAGAAGCAAAAATATAGAAATTTTATGAAAATAGGCATGATAGTCAATCTCAGGAAATAAACAAGTAGAACTGCATAACTACTTTAATCTTTTCCTTTTTCTAAATTTTGTGTAATGTGGCTAAGTTTCTTCTGTAATGTTTTAATAAAGGACATTTCTTTCCTTTTCATGCAGAGGAAATAGGTCTTTGTGTTTGCACTGGGCTGCCATCTACCTGCTGCTTACCCTACACCATCAGAGGTGGAAGTCATCAAAGTCAGGTGCTGGGGTTGGTGCCCTTTTCTCCTGGCTCATACCCCGCTTCTGACTCTCAGCCCCTGCAGTTCTGTGCAAGCAGAAATTCAATGAATGCTACTTAAAGAAACAAACATATAAAAATATACAACTTTGAGTTCTTAAAGAGTAGCCAAAAAGGATAGTTATAGAAAAGATTTCAAAATATTTTCTTTTTTTTTTTTTCTTCAGACAGAGTCATTATGTCACCCTTGGTAAAGTGCTGTGGTGTCACAGATCACAGCAACCTCAAAGTCTTGGGCTTACGCGATTCTCTTGCCTCAGCCTCCCAAGTAGCTGGGATTATAGGCACCCACCATAACGCCTGACTACTTTTTGTTGTTGTTGTTGTTGTAGTTGTCATTGTTGTTTGGCAGCCCAGGCTGGGTTCGAACCCGCCAGCCCCAGTGTGTGTGGTCAGCACCCTAGCTGCTGAGCTACAGGTGCTGAGCCCAAAATATTTTCTTAAAGAATGACAAAATTAGTATAAATCTGAACATTATTGTAATCAGTGTTATCATCAGGTTGGCATACACCTTCCCTGAGGGGGCAGTGGCAAGTAGGGCAGAGAAAGTGAAACTCCAGATATGAGTGGAGGCTGCGCTACAGACCCTGCTCTTCTGCCACGTCCTAGCTGGGTGACTTTGGTCAAGTAATGGAACCTCTCTAGGCTTTAGTTTATATATCTGTAACCTAGGGGTAAAAATAGCACCCACTTTATAGGGTTGCAGGGAGAACCCTATATTGAGAAGACTGCCTGTGACCTAGCAAAGCCTTCTAAATGCTTGTCATTCTCCCTCTGGATTCATACTGGAGAGACCTCACTTCTGTGCACAGATCTGGGAGGGGAAAGGCTCTAAAATAACATCTTACAGAGGCTGCCCCCTCATAACCATGTGGACTTTTGTGCACAATGTCCACTTCTACACTGCAATAGACTGAACGTTTGTGTCCTCCCAAATTCAAATACTAAAATCTTTACCACCCCCCAATGTGATGGTTCTAGAAGGTGGGGCCTTTGGGTGGTTAGTAGGTCTTGAGGGTGTAGCCCTCATATATGGGACCTCATTTAGAGAACCCCAGAGAGCTCTCCAGCCCGTTCCCCCCACCCAAGGACACAGCATGAAGGTGCTATCTGTAAACTGGGAAGTGGGCTCTCATCAGACACTGAGTCTGGCTGTGCTTTGTTTTTTGTTTGTTTGTTTGTTTGTTTTGTGTTTTTGAGACAGAGTCTCACTTTGTCACCCTCGGTAGAATGCCATGACGTCATAGCTCACAGCAACCTCAGACTCTTGGGCTCAAGCAATTTTCTTGCCTCAGCCTCCCTAGCAACTGGGAATACAGGCACCAGCCACAACGCCCGGCCATTTTTTTTTTTAAAGAGACGAGGTCTCGCTTTGGCTCAGGCTGGTCTCGAATCTGTGAGCTAAGGCAATCCACCTACCTGGGCCTGTCAGAGCGCTAGGATTAAAGGCGTAAGCCATTGTGCCTGGCCTCTGGTGGTGCTTTGATCTGGGACCTCCGTCTCCAAATAAGCTATGGTTTGTGTTGTTCACCAGCTACCTGCTGTGTGGCGTTCTGTGGACTAAGACTTACTTGGCTCCCCGGGTCGTCTCGCTGGCTTCGCTGCTGGCTTCGCTGCTGGCTTCGCTGCCGGCTTCGCTGCGGGCTTCGCTGCCGGCTTTGCTGCCGGCTTCGCTACGGGCTTCGGGGCAGGCTTCGGGGCGGGCTTCGCTGCGGGCTTCGCTGAGGGCTTCGCTGGCTTTGCTGGCTCTGCTGTCCAGGGCGCTTTCCCTTTCTCCAATAAGGTGATCACATTTGGCCTCCGACTAGAGAGACCTGCACAAGAGACAAACGTGGGAATTGAACAACGTGGAGACTGCAGAATTCAGAGCCACACCCTGTGTAAACAGGAGTGAGGGTTTATTAGCAGGAAGAGAGCACGCAGTATGCGAAGGGCCGCTAGAGACTGGGGAGTGTGTGCTGTGACGTACCTGTGGGCTCCATCCCTTTTTCCTGGCACTCAGCTCCTAAAACCTTTGCCATCTCCACACAGATGAGTCTTTATATATGCTAATGAGGCGACTAGGGTCTGGGGGCTCCTGTCCCCAAGGCCTCCGGACTGGGCTGGTTGCTGGGCTGGTTGCGGACCGGGCTGGTTGTGGACTGGGCTGGTTGCTGAAGGAACCAACCCTGTGATCAGAGGGTTGACACTTCAGCTCCACCTCCTGAGATCCGGGGGTGGGAGGAGGGGCTGGAGGTTGAGTTGATAACCGATGGCCAATGATTTAATCCGCCTTGCCCATGTGATGGAGCATCCATAAAACCTCGCAAGCGCTGCACTGGGAGAACTTCCGGGTTGCTGCGCAAGTAGAGCGCAATGCAGTACCCGCAATGCAGTATCCGCAATGCAGTACCAGCAGCCGGGGTATGGAGGCCCCACACCCTACCCCCCTACCTTGCGCTCTGTACATGTCTCAGCTGGCTGCTCATCCTTCACACTGAACTGGTAAATGTAAGTAACAGGTCCCTGGCTCGGCGCCCGTTGCATCGCTTAAGCCCAGTTGTTTTGAGGTTGCTGCGAGCTGTGACGTCACAGCTCTCTAAGGGCGACATAGTGAGACTGTTTCAAAAAAACAACTACGACAACTAACAGATCCCTGAGTTCTGTGAGCAGCTCTAGCAAATGAATGCATCAGAGGACAGGATCATGGGAACCCAGAAATCTGACTCTCAGCTCTATGGGGACTTTCCTCTGAGTCCTAAAATGCCCAAATCCACCCTTTTGTCCCCTGCCCCAGGTATGATGGCAGCCTCTAGCAGTTACTATTTCTGCACTATGTCTGTGAACTAAAATAAAAATCTTAAGCCCCCAGTCAACTGAATGGCCTCCTCTTGGCTAAGGGGACTCCAGAACAATGTTAAAGCTGAGTTCCTGAGCATGAGGAGAAGGGAGGTCAAGCACACTTGGTCATGTCCTCTCCTTTGACAGCAATAAGATAATAAATCATTAACAGGATATTAATAAATTATTAACCCCGTGCAAGGTGAAGCTTAGCCACACCTGCAGGCCATTGTTTTACTTAAATCATTTGAATTTTGGCAAATGTCTGGTGGGTTATCTCTGATTAACAGATAATTTAAAACATTTTGAGCAAACAAAGCATCATTTCTTTTAACCAATTATAAATCAAAGAATTTTTTTTTTTTTTTTTGAGACAAGAGTCCCACTTTGTCACCCTCGGTAGAGCGCTGTGGTGTCACAGCTCACAGTAACCTCCAATTCCTGGGCTTAGGCGATTCTCTTGCCTCAGCCTCCAGAGTATCTGGAACTACAGGCGCCCACCACAACACTTGGCTATTTTTCTATTGCAGTTTAGCCAGGGCCAGGTTTGAACCCGCCACCCTTCGTATATGGGGCTGGCGCCCAACTCATTGAGCCACTGGTGCTGCCCAGATCAAAGAATCTTTAAACTCACCTATAACCTGTAAGCTTATTTGGGTCAAACTAATGTGTGCCCTTTACATAGTGATTTGTGATCTTACATGTAATTTCTGTCTCCATGAATGTACAAAAGCAAACTGTGACCAGGCTCTCCTGGGCACATTTTCTCTGAAATTCTTTCTTTTTTTTTTGAGATAGAGCCTCAAGCTTCAAGCTGTCACCCTGGATAGAGTGCTCTGGCATCACAGCTCACAGCAACCTCCAATTCCTGGGCTCAAGCGAGTCTCCTGCCTCCGCCTCCCAAGTAGCTGGGACTACAGGCACCCGCCACAACGCCCTGCCATTTTTTGGTTGCAGCCGTCATTGTTGTTTGGCGGCCCGGGCTGAATTTGAACCCACCAGCTCAGGTGTACGTGGCTGGCGCCTTAGCCTGTTGAGCCACAGGCGCCAAACTCGGAAACTCTTAAAAACGTATGTGCTCTGGGCCATCAGTCACATACACTTGGCTAAGAATAAACATCTTTAAATTATTTTACAGAGTTTAAATTATTTTACAGCTATTAACACATAGCACCTGCTAAATATATGTATTAAATTTTTTTAAAACAACTAGGTTGTCCTCAAAAGGTTATACACAGAGTTTCCATATAACCCAGCAATTCCACTTCAGGTATATATCCCAGAGAGTGAAAACATAATTTCACACAGGGCCCTGTACATGAATACTCTTAGCAATATAGCCTAACAGCCAGAGGAAGTGTTCACTTAATTGTAACTGCATTTGTAGGAAGGCCCAGAATAGGTGAATCCCTAGAAACAAAGTGGACTAGTAGTTGCCTAATCTTGAGGTGGGGTAAAGACTGATTTCTAATGGGTTTCTTTTGGTGGTGATAAAAATGATCTAAAATTGTTTATGGTGATAGATACATAACCCTGTGAACATGCTAAAAATCATGAAATTATACACTTTATATGGGTGAATCACATACTATGTGAATTATATCACTCTAACACTGTTATAAATACTTAAAAAAATTATAAATAAAAAAATTGGAGTGACCTCTGTTTTCCTGACATTAGCAAGATGGTTCTGGATTGTGAGAGAAAGAGGGTCTTACCAAGGGAGACCAGGTTCTGATAGTTTTCCAACATGACCTCTTGGTACAAATTTTTCTGGGTGGGGTTCAGACATTCCCATTCCTCCTTGGAGAAGTGGATGGCCACATCCCCAAATGTCACCGGTGCCTGAAATGGAAAATCACAGGTCCAATTACCATGGGCTCATTTGTGCTTCCACTTGGCTGGAGGAAACTGTGGACTCTGCCCACACATGGTGGGGGGGGGAGCAGGGAGAAACACAGGGTGCCAGGAATTATTGGGGAAGTATTTGGGCTTCTGAGGCTAAAAAGAGCAGGTGTAGTAAATAAATTAAATACAACAAAATGCAATGGTACAGAGCTGTTATTAAAGAGAATGCTGTATAAAGATCAAAACTTGGGACTACCAGGTATTTGCAAAGCTGAGACACTTTTGTAAGTGTGTGACCACATGGTGATCACTTAGCGCTCATGCTAACTAGTAACAGGCACTGCCAGTAAAAGCAGAGTATGTGGCAGAGGAGGAAACTGAGGCCCAGTGAAGGTGTGGTAATTACTCCAGGTGTTATAACCAGCAAATAGGGACTCTGGGGCTTAACCCTTCTCATGACTAAAGCACCTAGGCCCATGCACTCTCAGAAGGGTATGTAAATGTATTATACACGGCAAGAGGTTCTTTGAGGGTGTCACCAAGGTAACCAGTTGATCTTAACACAGGGAGACCTTAAAACAGGGAAATTAGCCTGCTCTTGACCTATCCGGCTTGGTTACTTTTTGTTGTTGGCCTGAAGTTGGAAAAGAGGGCTGTGTGGAAAGCATGAGAAGGAACTTAGTCTGGTCAGTGAGTGACCAGTGAGCCTGAAAGAGGACTTGAGCCCCAAATGAGAATGCAGCCATCTGACATCTGGATTTCAGACCTGCAGTGGACCTAGCCAAACCATGGACTAGCATGATAATAAATGTGTCCTGTTCTGAGCTATCAAATTTGTGGCTAATTTGTTAATGGCAGCAAGATGGAGCTAATGTACATAACTCTGAGGGCAAAACACTGTACTCGTTATGCTGTTGTAGAAACCACGAGGTTATCTGTGGTAGTGAAGTGTGCTGACCACAGGAGACTGAGTGAAATGCCTCATTACCTGGCACCAACACATTCAACAGAATAAAAGAGCTACGGGATGCCCCTCAGACATGATACTGAGTTAGAGAGATATCCTCCACATAAACACAGGTTTTATAAGGAGAAACCAAATGCCACAATGTGATTAACTCTGAAGTACTCTGAATCCCCCTCTGCCTTGACAGGTCCCCACCAGGCATGCATCTCTACCCTGAGAAGCCACAGTGGCTCTCAACTTCCCTGCAGGAAGGACATCTCACCTAGTACTGGCAGAGCCCTAGGAGGTGCTGATTGGACAGGTGAGCACTCATGTGCATAGTGAGAAAAACACTGGACCCTTCTTAGGCTTCTGCCCTCCATAGAGATGGGAATAAACCAGGGGCCAGGTCCTAGATGTGTATCTGACAGGCTGGAAGTCTCCATGGAAGGGAAGCAAGTGGTCCATATCTTACAAAACAAGACAGATGATTCCTGAAGAAGAGCTTCATCACTTACCTTGGGTTTGGATTTTCCTCGTGTGGTGGGCATCCTTTTCTCTCTCTTCAGGGTCCTCTTTCTGAGAGGGACAGAGTAGGGGGAAGGCAAGGCTGGAGGGGAAGAGAGGTCATGAGGCTGACTGGGCCTTTTGGATGGTCCCAGAGCCCACAAGCCCTGGACACACACACACACACAACATCTGGAACATTCATATCACTTCCTAGGGTCAGGGAATGGTATCATCAACACTAATACCTAATACCACAGCAGGCTTTCAGGGGGCAAATGAGTGCTATGCAGACATTTGGTCAACCATTTAAAAAATCTTTTTTTTTTTTTAGATACAGTCTCTGTCAACCCAAGCTGGAGTGCAATGGCATGATCACAGCTCACTGGAACCTCAAACTCCTAGGCTCAGGCAATCTTCCTACTTCAGCTTCCTGAGTAGCTGGGACTACTGGTGCATACCACCAAATCTGACTGATTGAAAAAAAATTTTGTAGGAACTGGGTCTTGCCATTTGCCTAGGCTGATTGTGAACTGGGCTCAAGCAATCCTTCTGCCTTGCCCTCCCAAAGTGCTGGGATTATAGGTGTGAACCACTTTGCCCAGCCCTCATCATTTGTTTGGCAAGTACTGAGTGCCTAGGAGGTGTCAAGAGGCAGCCCAGGTGGAGGGAATCTAGCAGCAGGTTAGAGGGCAAAAGTGCCAGCTTCCATGAACCTTACATCCTGGGAGGGAAAACAAGTCCATATACTACATAAAACACAATAATGGCCAAGATTGTTGCTATAAAAGGACAAAAAGGCAGGGCAGGGGTTAATGATGGGGCGGTTAGGGAAGGCCTCTCTGAGGAGGCAACATCTAGCTGAGGTCTGAATGTACCAAGTTTGAGGCACATAGGTGTCAGAAGAGCAGTCTGGGTTGAGATAAAAGTGTAAAGGCCCTGGGGGAGGCACAGGCTTGGAGTGTGGAGGGCCCAGATCAGGGAGTGGGTGGTGAGCAGCTTGGTTCTGATCCCATGTATGACAAGACATACAGGGATGGAAAGGGGAACTGAGCAGGAGTGACATAATTTGACTTAACATTCAACAGAAATTTGGGGAGTAGCTATGTGGCAAATAAACTATGTGTGTTGGGGAGAAAGCAAGGGCTGGAGAGGGAATTCTTTGGACAGCTGTGCAGAAATATAGGGGGAAGTTATGGCAGTGTGGATGAGGATGGGCTGAGTGGAAGAGGTAAGATGTCAGATTTTTCCTCCTTGCAGAGGCCACTCTATCTACTTGTCCAAAAGTGTCTCCACCATGAATCAGTCTACACCTGTGCTGTCCAAGGTGAATGCCACTGGCCACATGCAACAATGGAGCTCTGGAAAAGAGACCAGTGCAACTGAGGCACTCATGTGAATTTAGTCTCAAGCAATATACTATTTAAACAATAACTAATAAAAGTTATTGTTAAAATTATTAAATTAAGGCCAGGCACGCACCTGTAATCCTAGCACTCTCGGAGGCTGAGGTGGGTGGATCACTTGGGCTCAGGAGTTCAAGACCAGCCTGAGCAAAAGTGAGACCCCATCTCTAATAAAAAAAAGAAAAAAATTAGGCTCAGCACCTGTAGCTCAAGTGGCTAGGGTGCTAGCCACATATACCAGAGCTGGGGGTTCCAATCTGGCCTGGGGTCACTAAACAACAATGACAACTACAACCAAAAATAGCTGGGCATTGTGGTGAGCACCTGTAGTCCCAGCTACTTGAGAGGCTGAGGCAAGAGAATTGCTTAAGCCCAAGAGTTGCTGTGAGTTGCAACGCCACAGCACTCTACCAGGGCGATGGCTTGAGACTCTGTCTCAAAAAAAAAGAAAAGAAAAAAAAATATATTAGCAAGGTGTGATGGATAGGCACTTGTAATTTCCAGCTACTTGGGAAGCTGAGGCAGGAGGATCACCTGAGTCCAAGAGTTTGAGGTTGCTGTGAGCTATGATGAAGCCACAGCATTCTACACAGGGTGACAGGGTAAGACTCTGTCTCCAAAAAAAAAGAAAAACTATATATACATATATATAAAATATTATGAATTTAAAATGCAAAACTGACACTCAAATCAGTGACTATAAAACTTTAAGGGGGTTTGGAACAACTGGAGTGTGTAATTCTAGTTTTCCAATGGCAAATTTTATAAAATTTAAGTACAGATCAGATAGCACTGATGAAAATAAAGGGTCTTGCTTGAGATGGCCTGTGTGTGTATAAAACTTACATAGGATTTTGAAGACTTAGCATGAAAAAGGAATGTAGAATATCTCCTTGATGACTGTTTATATTGATTACATATTGACATAGTAATATTTCAGAGATAGTAATTTAAATAAAATGTGTTATTAAAATTAACTTAATTATTAATTTCTGCCCCCCCATTTTCAATGGGGCTATTTGCAAATTTAAAATTAGACATCATGCCCTATGCCCCATGGGACCCTGCCACTCCATACCATGGCATCTGTTGTCCTTTCACTTCATTTTCTTCACAGCACTTGTTGCTTCCTGACAAGAGCTTGCTGATGTGTGTTTATGTGATTAGTACCCCCCACCACCTCCCACATGATTGGTGCTTGATGACAGCAGGGACCTGAGGGACCCAGGACTGAGACCTGTCTGCTACATATGAACTGATTCAGTGGCCGCGTCATCCATGAGGGGGAATTCACCCACCCTCCGCTGAACACCTCCCCCCCTGCAACCTCCTAGTGGCCCACTCCACAGCCCTCTACACCTGTCTTTTGGAGAAGGGCAGGAATGGGGACATACTTTTTATTTTCCTCACGGTGGAAACCTTGAAATGTTGAGAAGAGTAAAAGAACAGCACAACAAACTCCCGATTTAACAGAACTTTGTAACATGTTTTAAAAAATGGAACTGGTTGAAGGCCGTATGAGGACAGCTCATCCCTGAATCCTTCAGCACTTTTACTCTTCGCCAGTAACGATGTGCGTCCTTCCACTGCAGCAAAGCGTGGCTGTGAGTATGGCCACAGGCTGAGTCCCAGGCTGGCCCCAGGAGGGGGCTGCATCAGCCTCACACAGCAGAACCAATGAGCAGCCGGTTCTACTACAGGTGGGGCGGAGGTCCGGGTCTTAGCTGCAGCAACTGCGGGGGTGGGGGATGTGGGGGGTGCTCCCCACCCCCTAAGCGGCACCTTGCGCCACACACCCTCTCCTTTGTGGCTCTCACAGGCAGGAGGGTGGGCTCCCCTGTGCTTGAACCGTGGTCCAGGAGGGCTCTTAAATAAGACTGTGCCACACAGGCCACACCAGGAAGGTCCTTAAATAACACTGCGTCACGCAGACCCCCCTGCGCCACACCAAGCCTGGTTGAGCCCGCCTGGGGCCGGAGTGGGGGGCCAGGTGCGCAGAGGAATTAGTGATCCCCGCAGACCAGAGTCACTGCCCATCCCTCATTCTCCCCACCCCCGCGAAAGATATCCACATCCAGATCCCAGTACCCACGAAGGGGGCACCTTATGCGGCAAAAGGTACTTAGCAATTTGATTCGGTTAAGGATTTTGGGGTCATGAAATTGGTTTTTCCGCTTTTCACACCACAGCCACCAGCCACACAAAGGACTTCTGTGAACAGGTGTCTGAGGATCTCTCCCCGCACACCAGACGCGCCATCACTCCTGCAGTGGAGACCAGCTGGTTGTCCTCCTCTTCATCCTAACACTACCCGTAGGGTCCCAGGGTGGTGCCCACCCCACCTCCCCATCCCCAGGTGCCAGCTAAGTCCAGGCCTCCTGAATTTCTGATCTGGCTTCAAAGTAGGTACCCCCCCAAACCCCTCTTCGGGTTCCACTAATTTGCTAAAAATGGCTCACGGACCTCGGGGAAATACGGATGCTTACCGGGGTATTATAAAGGATATTACGGAGGATCAGGCAAGATGCGCAGGGCGATGCGTGGTGGAGGCGGCTCCCACCCTCCGGGAGCCCGCTCCGTTCTGCGGTCCGGAAGCTCTCTGAGCGCGGCTTTTTGGGGTTTTTATGGAGGCTCCGTTACGTAGACATGATTGATCCAGGGGCGTCCAACCGCGGTGAGCCTGGCCGTGCGCGCTCATCTGCGGTGACGGATCTGCGCCAACATTACGCATGGACCTATTTCTCGCTCACGAGCTCTTGTTAGTGCGTGTGTGTTTAATGCAGCCCCAGTCAACTCTCAGACAAGCATTTGCAGCCGACCACGGCCACGGCCACGACCACGACCACGGCTGGACGCCCCGGAACTCTCCGCCACTGCGGTGGACCCCACCTCCGCCCCGCCCTCCCCAGAGGCTGGAAGTCCCCACCCTCTTGCCTCCTGTTCCGGTGACCGGCCCCTTCCCGAAGCTTCCCAAGCTATGCCGCAGTCTACTCATTAGCATACGAACAGACGCCACTTTGGAGATTCAAGGATTTAAGGGGTTGTATATGAGGAAACAGGGCCAAGTGCATTATTTCACATCACCGGAGTCCGGGTTATCCAGGTGGGCTCCTTCCCAGAACGAGGGAGGGTCAGAGAGAGGGTGGAGGATGCTGCCCAACGGGCTGGGAAGATGGAGGAATGGAATGCGGGTCCCTGCTGACACCACCTCATACTTCTGCCTCTCAAGGCTGTAAGAGAATATATGAATGCCATTTGAAGATATTAAGTTCGTGATAATTTGTCACAACAGCAACGAGAAAAGAACGCAACTACCATTCCATCATTTCTTGCCAGTCCTCACACCCAATAAATGGTCTTCTTTTGCCCTGTCACTGACCTGGTGGTGAAAAACCAGGGCAATTGGGGAGAGATAAAGAGGTTGGCTAGAGCCCTGGACACCAGTTTTGCCTTTTGTCTAGACACTGCACAGGCTCAGAGCCCTGCCTTGTTTTAGCCAGGGTTGGCAGGAGGGGCTGGGAAGCCCTGAGGGGTAGTTAACAGGTCACTCTGGAGTCAGACCACACACAGAAGTGACAACTGTGCTTATTAGCTGTGTCATCTAGGCCAAATTACTTGACCTCTCTGTGCCACAGTTGCCTCAACTGTTAAATAGGCACAATACAGAACTTACTTTTGGGGTCTTGGGGATGATGAGTCAAATTCAGGTCCTATGACCCTCTTCCTCCTTGGGTTTCCTTTCTGGATGCTGGGTGGGCTGGCACACCCCACTTCAGTCCCTCACTTGCTTCAGCCTTTGCTCAAACCTCACCTCAGCAAGCCTCACCCTGGCCATTCTGGCTAACAAGACAACCCATCCACATATCACCACTGATCACCTTCACCCCCTCCAGACTTTTTTCCCTCTTATCATGGTCTAACATGCTACAGAGGTTGCTCACTTATTCTGTGTAGCAATCACTGTCTGACTTCTGTCTCCAGCCACCAAGCGCACAGCCCCAGGACTGTGTGTCCCATGTGCCTTACACTAGTAACCAGCCCTGGGGGAGCAGCTTGTTAGCTGTTACTGACTGAGGGATGGAAGGTCTCCCGGTAGGAGTTAACTTTCTTTACCTCAATTCTTTTTTCCACTCCCCAGGCCAGGGCAGGTGCCACTTCTCTAAGTAGGAAAGCACATTTGCCTTCTGGCTGCACCTCTTGTCCTTGACTAGACACTGCACTTTGACCAACATTCTCCTGTGTGTCACTATGTGACCTTGTGGAAGTTATGGAAGTGCCACCTGGGGCCAGTTCTGTGGGCAGTTTATAAAAAGATGATGCTTGCTGTCTTTCTGTCGCGAGGTATATGTAAGTACTCAGGTACATATATGAATGGCTGGATCCCCAGGGGACAACATCACCTCCTCAATTACAATAATGATGGACCGGGTACGGTGGCTCATGTCTGTAATCCCAGCACTTTGGAAGGCCGAGGTGGAAGGATCACTTGAGGCCAGGTGTTTAAGACCAGCCTGGGCAACATTGCGATACCCCATCTCTACAAAAAACTTAAAAATTAGCTGAGTTTGGGGGTAAGCACCCGTAGTCCCAGTTACTGGGAGTTTGAGACAGGAAGATGGCTTTAGCCCAGGAGTTTGAAGCTGCAGTGAGTTATGAGTGCAACACTGCATTCCAGCTTGGGCAATACAGTGAGACTCTGTCTCAAAAAACAAAATAATAATGTGTTGGATATTTTAGATGTGATGTACAATTCTTTAATCTTGAGAGCAAACCAACCATACAGGGTTCATCTTCCATCTTGAGAATGAGGGAGATGACCTGCCTGTTGTGACAGAGCTTTGACTGATGGAACCTGGATTTGAGCCCCTATCTACAACTGGCACATTCTGCCCTTTTGTCTTCCCTGGCAGAGTCCAAGAAGTATCAGTGTGGTGAACAGCTTCCTGAGAACATTCCTGCAGCTTCTCTTTGTTATAGCAGAATGCCCAGGATTTAGGAAAAGTTAGATTTTACTGTGTTCAGTGTGCGGAGTTGTGGGTCAATGAGAACTTGAGTGGCCTGGCCTTCAGTTTTCTCTTAACTGCTCTGAGCAAGGCCTCCCTTGTGTGGAAATTGGGACCAAAGGGCCTGGCCTATAATCCTGGGCACCTGAATTCTGGGTCCTCTGTGTTAGATGCCAGGGCAGAGGTATCCTGATGAATGTTCAACAAGCAGCTTGGATGGGAAATGGTGGGAGATGATTTGTGCCATTTGCCAATTCCCTGGTGTAAGTACTCCCACCATACCTGATTGGGAGCTACCAATGTGGGCTTGAGAGGGATGTGTGCAAATGGGCTTGCATGAGCTACCTCTAACACAATAGCCACAGGGCCTCTGAGACTGAAGCACTGTTCATTTTGACCAATATCCCCGGATATTGGAGGACAGCTAATGCCTGTCTCTGGTCTGAGATGTACCCCAAAGCAGCTTCCCCATAATGGCTCTTGTTTTGAAACATCAATGTGAACTTCTGCATATCATTTCATAATAAACCTGAGTTTGT
>CAUYON010170155.1:0-16128 GCA_963573935.1 Arctocebus calabarensis
ACTTGGGAGGCAGAGGCAGGAGACTCGCTTGAGCCCAGGAATTGGAGGTTGCTGTGAGCTGTGATGCCACAGCACTCTACCCAGGGTGACAGCTTGAGGCTCTGTCTCAAAAAAAAAATATATATATATATATATAAAAGATAATTTAAGTAGCTCTGTAGGGTGGCTTATGCCTGTAATCCTAGGAGTTTGAGACTGGCCTGAACAAGAGCATGACCCAGTCTCTACTAAAAATAGAGAAATTAGCCAGGCATTGATATGAGGATACAAACGATTAGGTTACAGTGTTTGTTAGGCAAGGTCCTTGTTGTAGTTGTGTCCTGGAGGTGTGCCTTATACCCTCTTATGCCCATTAGGTGTAAGCACACCACACTCCCTCCTATTACTCCTCCCCCTTTGGAAGATTTTATGAAGAAGACCCCATTGGCAAATTGCAGTAACACCAAAAATAAATAAATGGCACCTGATCAAATGATGTCGGTTTTTAAAAAGTCACCTTGGTGGGGAGTCTTTAAAGCCTGATCAGGGTCACATTTTACAAGATGACTATGTAGATTTGGGTAGAGGATGGGTTGATGAGGCTATAACTGCAGAACCAGTTCAGTCTAGTTCAACTTTGGTTCAGCTTTGCCAGTAAGAAAATGTAATGAAACGATGAGTTGTTTTTCAGTGCAACAGACCCCCTGGGTTGCAGGTCAGGTAACCTGAGCATGCCCAGATGAACCAGCTGTGCCCAATTCATGACCCCAGCTCCAGCCATAATGAAAAAGTCAACCACAGGTGAAACAAAACCTAAATGCTTGGATTGAGGAGCAGGGACTGAATTAAGAAGCTATGGATGCAGTTTTGTTGCAGTACAGATTGAAGAGCCAAGGACCACCATCCAATCAGATCACTGCTTCCTCATATGACCCAAATCTGACCCAACGAGATCATGCATTGCTGCATCTTCTTATCTTCCCCCCTCCCCCTTTCCCTCACTCTTTCCCTCAAACTCCAGCTTGGAAAGATAGATTTGAGCATTGCCTCCTGCTCTTTGCTAGTGGACTCACAACAAAAAGTTTTCTTTTCTTGAAAGTTGGTGCCATAATATTGCCTTCTATTCATGTTCGTGAGCCCGTTGTTCAGTAACAAGACTGAGGCAGGGAAATCTCTTGCACGTCTTCTGTCCAGGCTTTAGAGAATGGGGATAAGGGAAGGGCAAGACTCAAGAATGGTTCAGGGGTTTGGGGTAATGAGTCTGCAAAGGGCTGATCAGGAGAAAAAAGTGGAAAGAGTGAGAAAGGCATGAAAATCAGGCTAAGAACTTTAGACACCCCCCAGAAGGATCTTGGATCCTTTTTTTTTTTTTTTCTTTGAGATTGAGTCTCACTCTGTTGCCCTGCATAGAGTGCCACGGTGCATAGCTCATAGCAACCTTAAACTCCTTGGCTCAAGAGATCCTCTTGCCTCCCAAGTAGCTGGGACTATAGGTGCTCACTACAATGCCCAGCTAGTTTTTTCTATTTTTAGTAGAGATGGGGGGGTCTCATTCTTGCTCAGGCTGGTCTTGAACTCCTGAGCTCAGGTGACCTACCCACCTCAGCCTCCCAGAGTCCTAGGATTACAGGCATGAGCCACTACCGGGCCTGGATCTTAGGTCTTAATAATGTTGGTAGCAACTATATTGTATCTTCTCCTTGGGGATGCACAGTACACGTTAGAATATTAAAGTTTCTGGGCGGCCTCTGTGGCTCAAAGGAGTAGGGCAGAGGCCCCATATTCCAGAGGTGGCAGGTTCAAAGCCGGCCCCCAGCCCAAAACTGCAAAAAAAAAAAAAAAGAATATTAAAGCCTCTGGCCAGGCATGTAATCCCAGCACTTTGAGAAGTGAGGCAGGAGGATTACTTGAGGCCAGGAGTTCAAGACCAGCTTGGGCAACATAGTAAAACCTTATCTCTACAAAAAAAATTTTTTTTTAGGCCGGTGTGGTGGCTCACACCTGTAATCCTACCACTCTGGGAGGCCGAGGTGGTGGATTGCCTGAGCTCATGGGTTCGAGAACAGCTGAGCCAGAGTGAGACCCCATCTCTAAAAATAGCCGGGTGTTGTGGCAGGCATTTGTTGTCCCAGCTACTTGGGAGGCTGTAGCAAGTGAATCACTTGAGCCCAAGAGTCTGAGGTTACTGTGAGCTATGACACCATGGCCCTCTACTGAGGGAGACGAAGTGAGACTCTGTCTCAAAAAAAATCTTTGTTTTTTAAATTATCTGCTGGGCATTGTGGCATGCACCCGTAGTCCTAACTTATTAGGAGGCTAAGGTGGAAGGATCACTTGAGCTGAAGAGTTCAGGACTGCAGCGAGCTGTGATTGCACCACTGTACTCCAGCCTTGGACAATAGAGGGAAACCCTGACTCTTAAAGGAAGAAGAAGGAGGAGGAGGAGAGGGAAAGGGAGAGGGAGAGGGAGAGGGAGGCAGAGGGTGAGAGGGAGAAGGAGAAGGAGAAGAAAGGCTCTGATAATTTATGCAATAAAGAACTCTGTCTGATGATATTTAACCCATTTCTCAAACTTAGAACTTGGATCATTTTCCTCAAGTCTTGTCATAATACTTATAATAATAATGATTAAAAACTCTAATGAACACCCCAGAACCTCATCCAGCTTGTTCATCGTTATGCTCCCAGTGCCTAGAATTGGCTTGTAGTCAATGATCAAGTATTTTGTTATCTCATTAGATTCTCAGAAAGACCCTATGAGATAAATAATAATTTCTTATCAGAAATGATGTTCAGAGAAGTCAAGTAGCTTAACCAAGGCCACATAGCTAGAGGGCAGAGAGCTAGAATTTGAGCTGGGATGTGCCCACAGCCTTTCTGACACCCTGCCTATCTCTCAAAGGTGCCCCCTGCCCCTAGACTCACCTGGAGATGGCAGATGTGGGCTCTCCACTGATGGCTACTCCATGACCTCTTTGCCAGTGGACACATTCAAGCTGTTTCCCAGAGAGCACGGCTGTAACTTGAGTCTCAATCAGGCTGGGAGTGACGGTGCAGGTGGGCAGGTGACAGGCAGGGCAGGGAGATTTGCCCAGACACTGGTACACAGCAGCCTGGTAACCCAAACGTGTGGCCCTGAGGAGACTGGGGGCTTTAGGGGTCCATCCCGGAGCGTGTGCTGTGTCCTCGCTATGGGCAACAAGCAGACTGTCTTCACTCATGAGCAGATGGAAGCATATCAGGTAGAGGGGACAGGATGGCCTTTTGTAGGCTTAACAGCTTTGGTTCTCAGGTCTGAGAAATGGGAAAAGTATCTCTCCATCTGGGGTCACAGCCAGCTGGGGTTCCTGGTGTGGCTCTGTATGCAGTGATGTGAGGCTATTGGTGCGGGTATGGGGTGGTGGGAGGAGGTGGGGGAAAAGGCTCCAAAGGCAGGGTCTGGGTAAAGCCACCATATCTCTCCACAGGACTGTACGTTCTTCACAAGGAAGGAGATCATGAGGTCAGTCTGGGAGGAGGAGAGAGAAGGCCTGGAAGCAACTTTCTGTTCTTGCTGGAGGATATTTGCAATTTGATGGGAATGAAAAGTGCTAAAGATAGGGTAGAGGGTCATAGGCATGCCTATCGTCACAGTTTCTAAGCTGATGAGCTTGGCTTTTCTCCCAAGGGTGGCAAGGAGCCATGAAGAGTGTGTGAGGAGGGGAGAGCCAATCAACACATTGGAAAGATCACGCCCCCCCCCCAGGCCTATGTGGAGAGGCTGGGACTGGAGGCCAGGAATTCAAGTGCAGAGTCCGGAGGCAGCTCTGGGGTATGGGCTTGAAACCAAGGAGAGAGTGCAGGGCAGGGAGGTGGCCTGATCCCTGGTGTAAGAACAGCAAGATGGGCACAGATGAGTATCCCACATCATCACTCAGACTGTGGGTCATTGTCCAGAGGCCCTGACCCATGAACTTGGAGCTGTGAAACCTAATCTGGCTGGGGTTCAGCTGCAGAGTGATAGGGGCCAAGGCCCTAATTATGTGGTCACAAGGCATCCATTATTGATGGGCACACCTTTTACCAGTGAGCCCCATTGTCTGGGTGAGGACAGCTTGTAGGGTCACCTTGGCCATCATGATCGAATTACCGTTGGGGAAACTGAGGCTCAGACAAAGGGCCAGACTGACCCTAAACCTGAGGGCAGATGTGCAGAAGTGAGAAACTCCCCAGGGAGTTTGAAGGCTGACTTTAAGTCTGTACCAAGCTTCTTGCTTATCAGATAGGATAACCGAGGCTCAGAAGGGGAAAGGAACTTGCTCAAGGCCACACAGAAGCCTAAACCCAGGGTGGTCTCTGAGAGGACCCAGATAGGAAACAGGGTGATCAGGACTGAAGTTCTAGGATCCCCCTCACACCACCCAGTTCCTACTCATTATATGAATCAGGGGGTCCCGCCTCCCTCAGAGATAGTTCTTAGTAGCTTGGGGACCTCAGATTCATCAAGAATGGTCTCCAGAAGGCTGCTACCCAATGATGGCACAACACAACCAGGTGGGGGCATTTAAGGGGTGAGGTGGTCTTATAATCTAGGTAGTGTGAATGGTATTCAGTGCTTTGCACAATCTCTTTTGTTTATCCTTTTAGGAAAACCCTGAATATTAGCAGTTTGCCTCTGCTTCTCTCTCCCTTGAAGAACCCACCTTCTATTATAAAGGGAGGAAAGGAAAATATGAGAATGGGGGAAACTTCAGAGTCAGAGTCTTATCAGTAATGTAATAATTTCCAGATATTGGTGGGTTATCTAGAATTCTTGGAATGCTTACTGTGAAATGATTTGACCACAAACATCCTCCCTTCTCCCAACTCCATCTGCCTAGTAAGCTCCTGCTCATACTTTAAAGCCCAGCACCAATGCCCCCTCCTCCAGGAAGCTCTTCTTCCTCCCTGGCTTGCTTTTCCCAGTTAGTTTCTCCTAGACTTCAGGTCATCCCCCTAGTCTGGCCCTGGTTCCAGTGAGGTAGAGGTCCCTGTGTCTGGCTCTGCTGCTTAAAGACCAGACCTAGGGCTGATGGCTTTGGGGGATCTAGCACCCTTCCTGCTCCCAGCCTTCCCCAGCTTTTCCCTCCCCACACCAGGCTCTTCTATCGCTACCAGGACCTGGCTCCTCAGCTTGTCCCTCTGGACTACACCAGCTGCCCCGATGTGAAGGTCCCCTATGAGCTCATTGGCAGTATGCCTGAGTTGAAGGTATGCCTGAGGCATGAAACAGGCAGGGGGGATATAGTAGTGATGTTCTTCATTGTATTCTTATGAGGTAGATTCTACAATTATCCCCATCTTACAGATAAGAAAACCGAGGCTCACAGAGGTGACATTTGTTCATGGTCACACAGGTACAATGTGACAGATACAGGATTAAAACTTAGAATTGGCTTGGCACCTGTAGCTCAGCGGCTAGGGCTCCAGCCACATACACCAGAGTTGGTGGGTTTGAATCCAGCCCGGGCCTGCCAAACAACAATGACAACTACAACCAAAAAATAGCTGGACATTGTTGTGGGTGTCTGTAGTCCCAGCTACTTGGGAGGCTGAGGCAAGAGAATTGTTTATGCCCAAGAGTTTGAGGTTGCTGTGAGCTGTGATGCCACAGAACTCTACTGAAGGCGACATAGTGAGACTCTGTCTCAAAACAACAACAACAAAAACAACCCTCAGAGTTGTTGGGAGGATGAAATGAGATAACATAGGCTGAAATGAGGCAACACAGGTAATGCACTCAGGACAGGATGGGTTGCATGCCAAGTACTCAGGCAATGTTTGCTCTTCTTTTCATAATTAAAGCTGCTAAATGCAGATTCTACTCACCTGGATGTTTGATGCATGGTTTGTGCCTCTGAAAGGAATTTGGAAGGGGTGGTGAGTGACTGTGGTTGGGATTACTTTATTGCAAATGAGAGAAACCTTATTCAAGAGGGACAAAACAGATTGGATCACCTGAACAAAACATGTAGGGCAGGAACTAGTGTCAGATGCAGCTGGAACCAGGGCCTTTGATGATGTGTGCTCAGGAATCTCCCTCCATCTCTTATCTCTTGCCAGGAAAAGGTTTCAGTCTCAGGCAGCCTCTCCTTTGGGGGTTTTGAAGGGAACCTTCAACCACTTAGCTTTATCTTCTGTCAGCTTTGCAACTAGCAAAAAGCAGGTCCCACCTTCCCAATTTTTCAGAAAAACATTCCAGGGCAGCCTCTGATTGGCCAGTTTGAGACATGTGCCCATCCTAGAGCCAATCACAGTTGCAAGGAGAATGGAAATCTCTCATTGGCCTCACCCAGGTTACGTGGCTTCTTGTGGCTCTGGAAGTGAAGTCAGCCTTGCTCAGACCACAGAGGCAGGGAGCAGAGTTCCCCAAATCCTGTTTTGGGACTGTGGGAGGGAGAAAGTCTTGCTGGAGGGTATTCGGAACTTTCCAGGAAGGTGGGTGCTGAGAGTGAGACCTTGTGGGCCCCCAGGGACACTGGTCAGAGGATGGACACCCTCCTTCCTTTCTGTCCCCAGGACAACCCCTTCCGCCAGAGGATTGCCCAGGTCTTCTCAGATGATGGAGATGGCCACATGACTCTCAACAACTTCCTAGATATGTTTTCTGTGATGAGTGAAATGGCTCCCCGCGACCTCAAGGCCTATTATGCTTTTAAAATTTATGGTGTGTTTGAATAGCCCCAGGGTGGAATGGGGCATGAGAACCTGGTGTATCCCCCACCATAAATGTCACCCCAGGTCTTTGAGGCCTTGAGTGACCCTCTCCTCCACCCTGCCCTGGTACCTCCTCTTCTCATTCCCTGGCTCACTCCATTCCAGCCACACTGACCTTGCTGTTCCCTGAATACACCAAACTTTTTCTGCCTCTAGGCCTTTATCTGTGCTATACTTACTGGCTGGAACACCTTTCCCTCAGCTCTTTCTTATCCTTGAAGCACTGGTAGAAAGTAGGCCCTGTTCCCAGTTGCTCCCCATCCACCATCCTATTTCTCTTCTAGCACTGGCCAGTGCACCTTAACACTGATTGCCACATTAGAAAAATTTTTTTTCCTTGTGGCCCACATGGTACCTAAGGTACCCAAGGTAAAGAGACAAGTGAATTATATACGCTTCATAGGGCCCCGGGCTCAAAACCAATGTAAGTTACATACACCTTACATACTAGTTAATGTGTTAATTTCTTATTCATTGATCTGTTCACTTCTTCTTCTTTCTTTTTTTTTTGAGACAGAGCCTCAAGCTGTTGCCCTGGGTAGAGTGCCATGGCATCACAGCTCACAGAAACCTCCAACTCCTGGGCTTAAGCAATTCTCTTGCCTCAGCCTCCCAAGTAGCTGGGACTACAGGCACACGCCACAACACTGGCTATTTTTTGAGGGTTTTTTTAGTTGTCATTGTTGTTTGGCAGGCCCGGGCTGGATTCGAACCCACCAGCTCTGGTGCATGTGGCTGGTGCTTTAGCCACTTGAGCTGCAGGCTCTGAGCCAAGCTGTTCATTTCTTATTGACTTTCTGTCTGAGGAGACCCAAAGGTAGTGCCACTATCTGTTTTGTTCATCATCTGTCTCCTGTGCCTGTCACCTAGTAAGTGCTCAGTTAATATTTGTTAAATAAATGAAAGAAAAGCCATTATCTCAGTGCCTGGGACCTAACCTGACATAAATGAATGCAGGTTATTACAGGGTCTAGCACACAGTAGGCACTCAATAACTACTATGGTTTCTGGCACCTAGAAATACTTGTTGAGTTAGTGAATACATGAAAATCATTTATGATGGACCCCCAAACAAAAAGTAGGTGCTCAATAAATACTTGTTGTGGGCAGCACTTGTGGCTCAGTGGGTAGGGTGCCAGCCCCATATACCAAGGGTAGTGGGCTCAAACCCAGCCCTGGCCAAACTGCAACAAAACGGTCCCAGCTACTCAGGAGGCTGAGGCAAGAGAATAGTCTAAGCCCAGGAGTTGGAGGCTGCTGCGAGCAGTGTGATGCCACAGCACTCTACTTAGCGATAAAATGAGACTCTGTCTCTACAAAATTAAATAAATAAATAAATAAATGTTGTATGAATAAATGAATGAACTCCCAGCATGTCCTTACCCAATTCCAATGCAAGATTCGGATTTTACTTCAGGATCTTGAGTGCCTCCTAATGTCTCGGTTTCCTCCTCTGAAACATGGGAACAAGATATACCCACAGAGAGCCCATCTTGCCTGCTACCTGCTGTCTCTCCCCACTTATCCTGCTCCACAGACTTTAACAATGATGACTACATCTGTGCATGGGATCTGGAGCAGACGGTGACCAAGCTGACTCGGGGGGAGCTGAGCACCGAGGAGGTGAGCCTGGTGTGTGAGAAGGTGCTAGACGAGGCTGATGGGGACCATGATGGGCGGCTGTCCCTGGAAGACTTTCAGAACATGATCTTGAGAGCACCCGACTTTCTCAGGTGACGTTTCTCACCACCTTGCACAATCCATTTCCATATCTGAAAGGGGCTCTGCTTGTGACAGTTCACAGACTCTGCTTATAAATTTCCTTTGTTCATTCATTTGTGACCTTGGAGAACTTTCTTAATTTCCCTGGTTTCAATGTCTATATCTATAAAATGGGGATAATTCAGGACCCTGTAGGCACCCGTTGTGGGTGGTTGCAGCTCCTTCAGCAAGCAGAGCTCAACCAGACTTCATTCCTCATTTCCTGAACAGTTTTTTGCACTGAACAGATTGTGCATCTGTCCTTGGTAGCCTTGGAGGATAATCAGAGCCCCCACTGCAGGGCTAATATCAAGGGTTAAATGAGTTAATACAAGGGTTGGCAAAGTATTGCCAGCAGGCCACATCTGATCCAAAGCCTGATTTTGTGCCTCTTGTGAGGTAAGGATGGTTTTTACATTTTTTTTTTTGAGACAGAGTCTCACTTTGTTGCCCTCTGTAGAGAGCCATGGGGTCACAGTTCAAAGCAACCTCCAACTCTTGGGCTTAAATGATTCTCTTGCCTCAGCCTCCTGAGGAGCTGGGACTACAGGCCCAGCTATTTTTTGTTGCATTTCTCATTGCTGTTTTAGCTGGCCGGAGCCGGGTTTGAACCTGCTACCCTCGGTATATGGGGCGGGTGCCCTATCCACTGAGTCACAGGTGCTGCCTAGTTTTTACATTTTTAAATGGTTGGAAAAAAACCCCCAATATTCCGTGACATGTGAACATTATGTGAAATTGAAATTTCTGTGCCATAAATAGTTTTATTGGCACACAGCCACACCCATTGTGTACATATTGTCCATGGCTAGTTTTGTGCTGCAACAGAAGAGTTCAGTCATAATGCAAAATTAAGAATATCAGCTATTTGGCCCTTTATAGAAAAAAGTTTATTGATCTCTGACAAGATAATTTAGAGCAGCACCTGGCACACAGTAGGTGTTCAATAATTGTGTACTATCGTTATTGCTGCTATTACTTCCTTTAATATTTTATTTTATTTTTTTAATTGACCAATAATAATCATACATGTTCATGGGGTACATAGTGATGTTTTGATTCATATAATGTATGGCAACAGATCAGGGTAATTAGCATGCCCAGCACCTCAAAACATTTATCATGTCTTTGTGTAGGGAACATACAATATCCTTCTTCTAGCTATTTGAAACTATATATTACATATATAGAATATATATATTAATTATGCAGTAGGACCTCCATAATTAACCACCTCCCTACACTGACCACCTCCTTAAGTTGACCTAATTTTCATAGACTGCACATGTACCACATGTACATATCAGTATAGCAAACCTACTTCCTTATATTGACCACCTCTGTATTTTGTTTTTGTTTTTATTTTTTGAGACAGAGTCTCACTTTGTCACCCTTGGTAGAGTGTTGTGGCATCCTAACTCACAGCAACCTCAAACTTTTGGGCTCAAGAGGTTCTCTTGCCTCAGCCTCCTGAGTAGCTGGGACCATAGGCACCTACCACAACATGCAGCTATTTTTAGAGATGGGGTCTTGCTCTGGCTCAGGCAGCTCTTGAACTCATGAGCTCAGGCAATTCACCCGCTTCAGCCTCCCAGAGTGCTAGGATTATAGGCATGAGCCACCACACCCGGCCCCACCTCCATATGTTAACCCATTTGTTACAGTCTCTTGGGTAGTCAACGTTTGGAGGTTCTATTGTATATTACTATTAACTATAGTCATTTTACAGTGTTATAGAACATTTGAACTTATTCACTTGAGGATCACTTGAGGTCAGGAGTTTAAGATCAGATAGGGCAACATAGTGAGATTCCATCTCTAAAAAATCTATTTTTTTAATTAGCTGGGAGGGGTGGCATATACCTGTAATCCCAGTTATTCAGGAGTCTGAGGCAGGGGTGAGCTTGAGTCCAGGAGTTTGAGGCAGCAGTGAGCTAAGATTGATTGCACTACTGCATTCCAGCTTGGATGACAGAGCAAGACTGTATCATAAAAGAAAAGAAAAAAATCTCTCCCTATCCCTCTCTTCCCCTGTTGTTGCTGTTATCATTCCTGGTGTTCTTTTGTGCACAGAGGGCCTCCTCTAACCCAGGTAAGCAATATCGAGGCATGAACAATGAAAACAAGGCCAGGCACAGTGGCTCACATATGCCTATAATCCTAGCATTCTAGGAGGCTGAGGCGGGTAGATTGCTTGAGCTTAGAAGTTGGAAACCAGCCTGAGCAAGAGAGAGACCCTGTCTCTAAAAAAAAATATCCAGGTGTTGTGGCAGGCACCTGTAGTCCTAGCTACTTGGGAGGCCAAGGCAAGAGGATCTCTTGAGCCCAGGAGTTTGAAGTTGCTATGAGCTATAATCCCACAATACTCTACCCCAGGGTGACAGAGTGAGACTGTCTCAAAAAAAAAAAAAAAAAAGAGAGAGAGAGAGAACAAAAACAGGATGAATTCCCCACTACTGACTAAACATTTTCTCTGTGTCCCACCAAGTGCATTTGCCCCCTTACCCCTCATTACAGCCTTAGGAAGGAGAAACAGCTATTATTCCCATTTTATAGAGGTAGAGAGGGACAGCTACCAGCTCAGAGTCCCATAGCAAGTCCCAAGTGGAGCTGAGATATAAACTCAGAGACATGTGATCTGGACCCCTGTGAGGGCTGGGAGAGCCACAACCTAGGGCTGAATGAGGGGGTCCACCTCCCCACATGGTTTCCTGCCTGCTTCAGGGACTTCCAGCGAGAATGCTGAGGGAGGTGACGAGGGCTTGCCCTCTATCTGGTGACACTGACACCTTTTCTTTTTGCACACAGCACCTTCCACATTCGAATCTGAGAGCACCATGGAGGAGAAATTGAGATACAGAAGGGCAGGTTGACCCTTTGCGCCATTGTGGAGTCTGGTCTTGGGGAATAAACACAAGTCACTGAGTCACATCTTTTGGCAGTACACATTTTCTATTTTGAAACTGGCAGAAAGGAGGGAGTAGACCTGGAATTTTATATTTGCCTGCTACTGTGTGATGCTGGGTTTGGCCATACCCTCTCTGGGCCACGATCTCCAAGGAAGGTGCCAATGCCTAGATTTTCTCCACTGTAAAGACTGGAAATGCCTTGTGGTGGGTCTCTAGGGCAGAGGTGATCAGGCTTACCCCAGGTCCCCTGAGGTGAAACATCAGGTCGGAATTGTTCCTCAAGTTTGTTCTTTTCACCTAATCTCTGAGTCCTTCAAAGGGACTGACATGTTCACTCTTTGCTAATTCCTTCTGCTGTCAAGAGGAAGCCTGTGATGGAGAGTGGCTGGAATGCCATTTGCTGAGACAGGCATAGCACTTTATAGTTTATGAGGCACCTGCCCCTGTGCCATCACACTGACTGCCCAGGGCATCCCTGCAAGGTTGATGGAGGAGTAATCATACCAAGGCCACATCACATGTCATTTGCAGAGGCCAACTTGAACCGAGGTGTACCTCATTCCAGATCCCAGCCATTTACACTTTGTAAATTTGGGGAGTCCCACACCCACTCCACCAAAGATTGTCCCAGGACCTCTACATGCCCTCAGGTCCATCCAACAAGTGGTCATTCCTGCAGCCTAGACCAGTTCTCAGGGTCCTTCTCAGACACCTCCACTGTATAGTGTGTCATTTCTAGAGAGCTCACTCTCACCCTATTGAGATTTATAGCCCCTTAATAAATTAAACACCTGCTGTGTGCCAGAGCCCCAGGTTTTTCATGCATCCTGATAGTTTATCCTGAGGAGGAGAAACTGCTCATTCACCTCATTTTCCAGGTAAAGAAATAGGCTCAGAGAAATCTAGACTTGCCAAAGGTCACACTACTGTAACCTGGGATTCTCTCCCAAAGCCCATCCCCAAGCATGACCCTATAATGCCTCCTCTGTTTTTTTTTTTTTTTTGAGACAGAGTCTCACTATATTGCCCTCAGTAGAGAGCTGTGGTCTCAGCTCACAGCAACCTCAAACTCTTGGGCTTAAGCGATTCTCTTGCCTCAGCCTCCCAAGTAGCTGGGACTACAGGTGCCTGCCACAACATCTGGATATTTTTTTGTTGGAGTTGTCATTGTTGCTTAGCTGGCCTGGGCTGGGTTTGAACCCACCAGCCTCAGTGCATGTGGCTGGCACCGTAACCATTGTGCTATGGGCGCTGAGCCACCTCCTCTGTTTTTTAAAGGAAAAGGGCTCATATTCCTTTTCTGAAACTGCCATTAATAATGTCATAGCCCGTTATCAAGCCTTCAACACATCTCATCTCCTTAATTTTCATAGAAGCCACAGGAAGAAGGTGTCAATAGCCAGGCAAGAACATACCCGAAGGTGAGCCCAGGTGCAGCTCTGGTTTTAGAGAAGAGAACAGACTATGTGGGAAAAAAAGCTCGGTCTCACCCACTTCAAATCCTGGAGCTCCACTCTGAGGCCTTTGTCATGCCTCTTTGCCTCTCTGAGCCTCAGTCTTTTATTTAAAACGTGGAGAATGACCCTATCTGATGGGCTTTCCCAGAGGTGAAAAAGAAATAATGAGCGGGGGTGGGGGTGGGGTAGGTTCTTGGAACCATCACTTTAACTCTGATTATTGTTACTAAAATAACCAGGTCACTCCATTGTTGAATTTAGGACCAGACCCACAAAACAGCTTTATTGTATTTCCTGGGTTCCTGAGGATTGGTGTGGGGCCATGGCAGAGCAAGGACATCCAGGAGTGTGGCAGACTATGACAGCAAGGGTCCTAGAGATGGGGTGAACCCCTTCTTTAGCAGTACCCAGGGGCAAAGGGCGGTGGTGGGAGGTATTCCTCTGGAAGCCAGTCCTCCTGGGGCTCTGGCTTGGGCACCTGCGAGGACAGGGCCCTCACTACTGATTGGTTCCAGCTCCTATCCCGTGGGCTCACCTCGTTCCAGCTTATTGACCGCTTGGTCTTCCTGGAGGGGAAATTTCTGTTGCTTGGAGTTTGGAAACAAAAGGGGCTCTTAAGGGATGTAGCCCTGCAGACATTGTCCTCCTGGGTTGCATCACCTGGGTGCTTTTGGCTGCCTGCCATGTCTTTGGAGCCATGGGTCACTGTTGATTTTCCAGCATCCCAGAGTGGTGACAAACTCACAGCCATAAGGTGGGATTTCAGCTGTTGTTGGACCCTCTTGCCCCTCTCAGGGAGCGTTTTGAGGTTCCTCCAGAGTTTCTGGCGCGTTTCCCGAAGAGGGGATTTCAGGAGGTAAGAGGAAGAGGCTTCCTCTCTGAGTACTCTGTCCATCTCTGCCAATGGCTTCTTTTCCTCTGGCTGATAAGGCAAGACTGGCTTTGGAGAGGCCTGAAATCAAGAGCAGATGAGACCTGGGGCCAACCTGCCTAACACAGTACTAAATCTGCCCTGGAAATTGTGACTGGGGTTTCACTTCATGCCCTGAGACCGAGAAACTTCCCTGTGTGAACCCCCACAGCAGATTTCATGACCCAGCCTTCCCATCGCAGTAAATGGCTTCATCATATCCCCCAGAGCGTCTGTCTCCACTCTGCTGTTATAGGGCAAAAGCAGCCATAGCCTGTGCATCAATGTACAGGCATGCCCGTGTTCCAATAAAACTTTATTTGAATTTCATTGGATTCTATATTATCTTCACTTTGTTTATATCCACCATTCAAAAATGTAAAACCCAGGCTGGGCATAGTGTGGCTTTACGCCTGTAATTCTAGCACTCTGGGAGGCCAAGGTGAGTGGATTGAGCTCAGGAGTTGAAGACCAGGCTGAACAAGAGCCAGACCCCATCTCTACTAAAAATAGAAAAACTAGCCAGGTGTTGTGACAGGCACAAGTATTCCCACCTACTTGGAAGGTTGAGGCAAGAGGATCACTTGAGCCTAAGAGTTTGAGGTTGCTGTGAGTTATGATGCCATGGCATTCCACCCAGCGTGACAGAGTAAGAATCTTTCTCCATGCCAGCCAGGCATGGTGGCTTACACCTGTAATCCTAGCACTCTGGGATGCTGAGGCTGGTGGATTGCCTGAGTTCACGGGTTTGAGACCAGCCTGAGCAAGAAGAGCGAGACCCCATCTCTAAAAAATAGCCAGGTGTGGCTCGGCACCTGTGGCTCAACGGTCTAAGGCACCAGCCACATACACCTGAGCTGGCGGGTTCGCATCCCGCCCGGGCCCTCCAAACCAACAATCCTGGCTGCACCCAACCCATGGCCGGGTGTTGTGGTGGGCGCCTGTAGTCCCAGCTACTTGGGAGGTGGTAGCAGGAGACTTGCTTGAGCTCAGGAATTGGACGTTGCTGTGAGCTGTGATGCCAGAGCACTCTATCCAGGGTGACAGCTTGAGGCTCTGTCTCAAAAAAAAAAAAAAAAAAATAGGCGGGATTGTGCCTCTGGCTCAAAGGAGTGGGGTGTTGGCCCCATGTGCTGGAGGTGGTGGGTTAGGGCTCAGCCCCGGGTAAAAACTGCAAAAAAAAAAAAGCCAGGCAGGCAGTGGGTATGGCACTGGCCACATACACCGAGGCTGGTTGGTTCGAAACCGGCCAGGACCAGCTAAAACCACAATGACAAAACAGCCGGGTGTTGTGGCAGGTGCCTGTAGTCCCTGCTACTTGGAAGGCTGAGTCAAGAGAATCCCTTGAGCCCAGGAGTTTTAGGGTGCTGTGAGCTATGATGTCACTGCACTACCGAGGGCAACAAAATGAGACTCTGTCACAAAAAAAAAAAAAGAAGCCATGTTTTATATATTTATGGGCTGTACAGACGTAGGTGGTGGACCAGATGTGGCCCAAGGACCTGAGTTTGCCAAACTTTGATCCAACCAGTTGTTCAGGCCATAATCGTAAGTGTCATTTATAGCAATCGCTATAAATGCCCCCACTCTTCTATATCCCTTTGTCCTGAGCACTTCAATGCCCCCATCCCCATTCCCAGATGCCAGTATTGGGGACTCTGCCTGGAGACCTCCTTTGGTCACCAATGCCCACAGTATTCATGCACAGCAGACTAAAAGTAACAGAGAATTAAAATCTCCCAATGACTAATGGAAGTTGGAGGATAAATAGCCCAGCTCCCTTGCCCCTAAGGAGGCATGACTAAAATGCATGCTCTACACAGACCCCCACTGAGCCCTGGTTGCACACAGGGGTAACCCATTCACTAACACACCCTTCATTCACTGTCCTCTCTCTCCTGCTCCATTTCCTGCCTCCCCTACTGCAATCTCCTGGGATCATCTTTAAAATAATGGAGGATCAAGAGTCCCACACTTAACAATGTCCCTTGTTCTCTTACACCTCTGAGCCATCCACAAGCTCCCTTCTAAAACATGTCCCAAATATTCACTTTTCTTTCCACCCCATTCTGCTCCTTTTCATCTGGATTCTGCTCTTCCCTCTTTATTTCTCCCTCCACCACTGCCCTCCCCAAAGCCAGAAGAGCTGCAGAACAAGATCTTCAGCCAGCAGCCACAAGGAACATTAAAAACCATGGATGCTGGCTCGGCGCCTGTGGCTCAACGGGCTAAGGCGCCAGCCACGTACACCTGAGCTGGCGGGTTCGAATCCAGCCCCCGGGCCCGCCAAACAACAGTGACGGCTGCAACCAATAAAATGGCCGGGCGTTGTGGCGGGCGCCTGTAGTCCCAGCTACTTGGGAGGCGGAGGCAAGAG
>CAUYON010170159.1:0-25040 GCA_963573935.1 Arctocebus calabarensis
ACCTTTAATAAGTTTCGCCAGTACCCTGCTAAGATGCACCGTAGGTGTGTTCCCACTAATTGCCCTCCCTCTACCCATCCTCCCCCCACCCCTCCCCTCCCTTTCCCCTATCCCTGTATTCCTGTGCTATAATTGGGTTTATTATTTCATTCACCATCTTTTCATGGTACTTTTTTTTTTTGGCCACACTTCATGATTCATTCCAATACAAAATCTTTTATCATTTATCAATAATTCCTAATGTGTAACAAAATGAAATTGTTTAGAAATGCAGAAAATATATCTATAATTGAAGATATCATATTAAATCAAGCAAGAACAACATTTGATATCATGCTAAAATATCAGATCAGGCTGCTAAAAATGTCCCAAGCATGTTAATTATGTGATCAGACTGAATTTCCACAGCTATACTATTCCCATATTACAGAAAGGGAAAACTGCCCAGACTCACCAGGCTCCTAAATTATAGAACCATTCTTTGAATCAGTCCACTCAAGTCCAAAGCTTGTGCTTTTAAGCCACTATTTACAACTACCAGGCATAATCAAGGGAAGTGTCACTGTTGTATTTATAAAGGTTGCTTTTCCTGGTATGATACATAATTCTAAGAAGGCTCCAAAGATTCCTCCAAGAACTTTATTTTGATTAGTAATTTTTTTGTCAGTGTTCTTCTGGGCCATATTCTAATTCAAAGGCTTCATCTAATTAAAAATGGGTCTGATTTAATTATGGATTAGTTAAATTACAATGTGAGACTGGTCATTTAAGCCAATGCTAATTTTTCAAATATAATACCTTTCAATATAATACCTTTATTTGTACACATTTGGCCTCCTTTGAGTAATTCTTCCCCTATACTTTGGCTAATTTCCATTTTAGTTTTAATTCTAACTCTAGAAGAGAAACTAATAAGGTCATCCTAACCAAAACATTCCACAAATGAAAACAACCAAAAGTCGGGTCCCCTTTTGTGCCAAAAATACATAAATCTCCTCCGAGGGCCCGGGTCTGTGTTCACCCGCAGACCGCGGAGACGCCCCCGCTGAGCGATTCCCCACTGCTCTGGGTTCCTCCACCAGCCGCGTGCGCTCCGACGGCCACTCCAGGGTCTGTCCATTCATGGGTCTCTAGCCTTGGGTCAAGCCATGCTGCACCTCAGTCTTTTTCAGTCTTCATTAACAGAGGCCATTGTATCTAAACTAAAATACTATATGGAATCAACAGTGCCCTGTGTATGTGTCTGTAACTGTGTGATGGACGTGTCATCTCAGTACATGGAAAGAACCAGCCCCTCCCAACCTCACACCCACCCTCGCCTGTCACCAGGGTCTGGTTTCCCCAGGTGTTCGGCTTCTACCATATGGAGTGAGCCGAACTGTACCAAGGAGCAGGACGTAAGCAGTGAGTCTGACGCTCAGACTCCACCTATCTGCAGGGGTATCCGCCCAGACACACAGCTTTGTCCCCATCCTTGGTCACCGCCCGCGCAGGGGACTGCAGGGTGTTCCTCACACCCACGGCAGCCCCACACTAGGGTCCAGCTGGCTCAATCTCAGCTGTCAAAATCCCTTGACGCTGATGTTCCCTGCACCCTTCTGTGATCCAGCCTCCCAGGGAAGGGAAAACCAAGGGAATAACAGAAAATAATAATTCAGATGGAAGAAGGAATCATTATGTAATCTAGGAAAATAACATTTTAAAGAAATATTAGATCTTTTGCCTATTACTAGAAAAAATGAAAATAACTTTCATCAGGCTTTCTCCAGATCTGGAGAGTATGCTTGGGACTCTTGGACTTCCAATGTGCTTTGTGGTTTACCCAAATTTCACTTTAAAGCACATAAGTAGCATCCCCCAAGAGACAGGCAGGCGGCTTCTGCAGTGGCAACCGCAAGATGCAGGAAGCCCCCTGGGTACAGTCGCACAAGATTCAGCTCAGACTTTAAACAAAACCTGAGGACAGAGGGAACACAGGGGTTCCCCATGCGAGCCCACAGCAATGGTCACGACGACAGATGCTCCTACTCGCAGGCGTCCTTCTGCTGGGAAGCTGCACTCCTGGGCTCAGGTCCGCAAGGTAAACTCTAGACTCTGGAGGGTGTGGGAAGGGTTTATTTATCCAACAGTAAATGTTCTCAAACAGTTAAGGGGGAAGCCTTTAGTCCTTGATTAAAATGACAAGATTTGGAGATAATGGTATTTTCAAATTTAATAACAAATTTTTTGCTCTTATTTGGGGTCCTCATTGCTTTCTTTCGTACATTGTTACGTTCAGACTGTAACGGCAAGCTCTTATTACGAGAGTTAAGATGGAAATCACAGCCACAGTAAAGAATGCCATGGGTGGAACTCTGTTCACCCAAAATTTGTATGTTGAAGTTCCAATCCCCAGGACTTCAGAATACAGCCTTATTCTGTGATAAGGGATATAAAGGGGTAATTAAGTAAAAATGATGCTGTTGGTGGCTCAGAGGTTAGGGCACTGGCCACATACACCAGGGCTGGAAGGTTCAAACCCCGCCCAGGCCTGCTAAACAGCAATGACAACTGCAACCAAAAAATAGCCAGTCATTGTGGTGGGAGGCTGTAGTCCCCACCTCCTTGGGAGGCTGGGGCAAGGGAATCCCTTAAAGCCCAAGAGTTTGAAGTTGCTGTGAGCTATGACAGTACAGCACTCTACTGAGGACAACAAAGTGAAACTCTGTCTCAAAAAAAAAAAAAGAGAAAGAAAGAAAAATGATGACTAGTATCCCTAAAAGAAGGGGGTACACCAGAGACGCAGGCACGGGGAGAACTGCCACCCGCAGTCAAGACAGGGCTCAAGGAAAGCCACATCTGCCTAGATCTTGAATTTCTATCTTCAAGAATATTGAGAAGATAAAATTCTGCTTTTATAATATTAGTCAGTCTGTAGTATTTTGTTATCACTACCCTGGCAAACTAATGCAGATGTGAATAACTCTCTGGGTTTTATTACAAAACAGGATTCCCAAATTCTAAAGGCTGCTAGTTGCTTTTATAAGCTGAAATTTCTACGCTTTTTATCTACCAGTTCTTGAGTTTGTTTGGATCTGGTATATGCCCCCACTATATCTGTAGTGTATTGCATTTGCAACAATGCACAATAAATTTAATTCTGCTATTCTAGGATGCTTCCAATTTTGGTTTCTAAATATAAAAAAAATTCCCTTTAGGAAATGTGTTTTAGGAAATTAGGTATTTACATCTGAAATTCCACATACTGACCCATAGTATTCAG
This sequence comes from Arctocebus calabarensis, assembly GCA_963573935.1. Taxonomy (NCBI): domain Eukaryota; kingdom Metazoa; phylum Chordata; class Mammalia; order Primates; family Lorisidae; genus Arctocebus; species Arctocebus calabarensis. Next base: position 3,263 of record CAUYON010170159.1, read on the forward strand.
CCTGAGACTCCACGTATCCAACAGATGCATGTATTTAGCCTGATTACTTAAATGTTCAACATTTTAATTTTTGTCTAAACAGTATTTTCCTTTGTGGTTTTTTACATTGCTTTCATGATTATAAACTTTCATACTAAAAATACTTAAATATTTACCAATATTTTGGTTCATTTTATAGTTTTGTTAAACCCTTCCTTAATTATATTTTGTTGATCTAACTTGAATTTGTTTTGATTATGATTCATTTAACATTTATTCTACTATGTTTATATAGATAAAATGTTAATTTATGCTATGTTTATATGAATAGAACTATTGACATTTCATAACATTGTGTGTAAAAAAGTTCAACATTTTAAATATTTCAATATCTTTATGAATGTTAAATACTTTTACATTAGAAATTGGCTTCAGATAATAATGCCTTAACTTTCAGAAATTTTCTTTAGAAAATAAGTAAGATATAATTTAAATGAGTACAAAGAAAATTAATGGAATGATTTTTGTGTTTCCTCTTACATGTCCTAGATAAAATAATCTGGAAATGACTTTTTTTTAAGTATTTTATGTAACATATAAAAAAATTCATTGGCAAATAATATTAAAAAATAGTAACAAAATATAGCCTGCCATGTCAACTCTTAAAATACAGTCAAAAACTGCATTTCCTTGACACTCTTATATTTGAGGGGCTATTTCATCTTTTTCTTTTTCTTGGTATCTCAAGTATATGGAATTGGATTAATAGCAACCCTTGGCTCACAATATGCTCTCATCATCAGTAATTGTATAACCCGCTTTTATTTATTCGTCCATTTTAATAATGTAATAAGAACATATAAATTTCCCCACCCAAAACAAATACTAAGGCACTGATCACAACCACATGCAACTACCTGGTCACCTCACATGATGACACTCTCAGTCTTCAACCCTGAAACAACCACCATACCCCTCCTCGTACTCCTCATTCCCTTGACTTCCTTGTTGTATTGAACAATTTTATCTATGCATATTTAAAAGGATGTTTTAGTTGTTTTAACTTTATAAAATGGCATCATCACATGTAATTTTTAGAACTTTTTTTTTGCTATCATATTGCTAAGATTTGTCCTTATTTGCATGCTCGACTTCATTCATTTCACTACTGTGCCATATTTTATTGTGACCACAACACAATTTATTCATCCACTCTCCTCCTGATGCCCATTCTGGATGTTTTCTGGTTATTCTTTATATAGCAATACTTGTTTCTTGTTGTACAAAAGTTTCATTGGATACCTAGGAGTAAAATTTGGGAGCCACAGAGTATACAAATGTTCTATTTTTCCAAAATGTTCAATATTTTTAAATGGATTATATCAACTTGCATTCCAACCAGCTAAGAACATCCACTGGATCTATATCCCCTCCAATAATTGATATTACCAGGCTTTCCAATTTTTCTCTAATAGGAGAGTATACAATGATACTGTATTACTGTCTTTACTTGGGTTTCCATGATCACTAATGGATGTGATGTGATGTAATGAACACCTCTTCATAGGTTTTTTGGTTATCAGTTTCCTCCTTTTATGAAATATCTATGTAAGACTTTTACTTATTTTTCTTACTGATTTGTAAGAGATTATTTTTGTACTCTTGACACCAGTCCTTTGTCAGTCATACAAATTGTGAACTAGTCTTTCATAACTCATTTTCTTTAAGTGGTCACTTAATGAACTGAAATTCTTAATTTTAATATAAAAAAATTTATGTATTTTATTTTATAGTTAACATGTTTTAGGCATTATTTAAGGAATATTCTTCTATATCTAGGTCTAAAATATATTCATTTATATTTTTAACCAAGTACTTTCTGACAGTACTTTTTAACTAAGATTTGTGTTTGACAGTTAAATCCTTAATCCTTCTGGAGGTGATTTTTTTAATAAAGATCTAATCTCATATTTTTCTAGACATTTAATGAATTATTTACTCTTTGGCATTGATCTGTAGTTATAGGAAGTTATTACTACATAATTCCTTTTTTTAAAAAGATATCCCCAAATTCTTTTTTTTTAAATTTTTTTAAGTCATTCGTACATAGATCATGAATACATTTATGCCATAATGGGATTCAATGTGCTGATTATTTGTACAAATTGGAGTGCTTGCATCCTACTAACCAACATAGCCTTCACCTCATTTACCCAATTACAGCTTTAAGACATTTGTGTTTTACACCTGATAGATCCAACTTGTACTTGCAATATGCTCCTTAGGTGTGGTTCCCCTACTAACCCTCCCTCTATTGGCCACTCCCTTCTCTTTTCTTCTCCCTCCCCTTCCCTCCTTCATCCTAGGCTATAGTTTGTTTTATTTTTCATATGCAAGTGTGAGTGATTATAAATTGGTTTCACAGTAGTACTGAGTACATTGGATATATTTTTTCCATTCCTGAGATACTTTACTAAGAAGAATATTTTCCAGCTCCATCCATCTAAACATAAAAGAGGTAAAGTCTCCATTTTTTTCTTAATGCTGCATAGTATTCCATGGTATACATATACCACAATTTATTAATCCATTCATGGGTCAATGGGCACTTGGGCTTCTTCTATGACTTGACTATTTTGAATTGAGCTGCAATGAACAGTCGGGTGCAAATATCTTTATTGCCAAATGATTTTGGGTCCTTTGAATATACACCTAGAAGAGAAATTACAGGATGAAATGGCAGGTCTACATTTCGATCCCTGAGTGTTCTCCAAACTTCCTTCCAAAAGGAACACACTTGCTTTCATTCCCACCAGCTGTGCAGAAGCGTTCCCTTTTGTCCACATCCACGTCAGCATCTATAGTTTTGGGATTTTGTGATGTGGCCTACTCTTACTAGAGTTAGATGGCATCTCAGAGTGGTTTTGGTTTGCATTTCTCTGATGATTAAAGATGATGAACATTTTTTCATATGTCTGTAGACCATGCGCCTGTCTTCTTCAGAAAAGTTTCTGTTCTTGTCTCTTGCCCATAATGAAATGGGATCACTTGTTTTTTCTTAGTTATAAGTTTGAGTTCTCTGTGGATTCTGGTTATTAGACCTTCATTGAAAATATAACTTGCAAAAATCCTCTCTCATTCTCAGGGCTGTCTATTTGCTTTACTTAGTGTGTTCTTGGCAGTGCAAAAGCTTTTTAATTTGATCAGATCCCATTAATGTATTTTTGGTGTTGCTTCAATTGCCTCGGGTGTCCTCCTCATAAAGTATTAGTCCAGGCCAATTTTTTCAAAGTGTTTCCCCTGCACTCTAAGAATTTTAATAGTTTCATGTCTTAAGTTTAAGTCCTTTAACCAGTGAGAGTCAATTTTTGTTACAGAGAAAGGTGTGGGTCCACCCAGCACCATTTGTTGAATAGAGAATCTTTCCCCCAATTTATATTTTTGATAGGCTTATCAAAGATCAAATGATGGTAAGTGTCTGGGTTCACCTCTGGGTCTTCAATTCTGTTCCATACATCTTCCTCTCTATTTTTGTGCCAATACCATGCTGTTTTGATCACTATCGATTTATAGTATAGTATGAAGTCTGGAAGCATGATTCTTCCCAATTTGTTTTTACCTCTGAGTAATGTCTTGGCTATTCAAGGTTTTTTCTGTTTCCATGTAAAATGAAGAGCTAATTTTTCGAGGTCTTTAAGGTATGACAGAGATGCTTTAATAGGGATCACATTAAATCTGTAGATTGCTTTAGGTAGTATAGACATTTTAACAATGTTGATTCTTCCCAGCCATTAGCATGGGGTATTTTTCCATTTGTTAACATCTTCACCTATTTCTTTTCTCAGAGTTTCATAGTTCTCTTTATAGAGATCTTTCACATCCTTTGTTAGATATACTCCCAGATATTTCATCTTCTTTGGCACTATTGTAAAGGGAATAGAGTCCTTGATTTTTTTTCCCCTTGCCTATTGTTGGTATATACAAAGGTCACAGATTTGTGAGTGTTAATTTTGTATCCTGAGACATTGCTCTATTCCTTGATCACTTGTAAGAGTTTTACAGTTGATTCTCTGTGGTTTTCTAGATATACGATCACATCATCTGCAAAGAGTGACAGTTGGATCTCCTCTGGTCCTATCTGGATCCCCTTGATTGCCTTCTCTTGCCCAATTGTGGTGGCTAAGACTTCCATTACAATGTTAAAAAGCAGTGGAGATAGTGGGCATCCTTGCCTGGTTCCTGATCTGCGTGGAAATGATTTCAATTTAACTCCATTCAATAAAATATTGGCTGTGGGTTTCCTGTAGATGGCTTCTATTAGTTTAAGAAATATTCCTTCTATACCTATTTTCTTAAGCGTTCTGATCAAGAAAGGATGCTGGATATTATCAACAGCTTTTTCTGCATCAATTGAGAGAATCATATGTTCTTTGTTTTTTAATTTATTTATGTGATGTATTATATTTATGGATTTACATATAGTGAACCATTCTTGGGACCCTGGGATGAAACCCACATATTCTAATGTATAATTTGTTTGATGTGTTGTTGGATTTTGTTTGCTAGGATCTTATTGAATATTTTTGCATCAATATTCATTAGCGATATTGGTCTATAATTTACTTTTCTTATTGGGTCTTTTCCTGGTTTGGGTATCAGGGTGATATTTGCTTCCTAGAATGTGTTGGGAAATATTCCTTCTTTTTCTATGTTTTGAAAAAGGTTAAGAAATACAGGTACTAGTTCCTCGTTAAAGGTTTGGTAGAATTCTGATGTAAAGACATCTGGTCCCAGGCTTTTCTTTATGGGGAGATTTCTTATAGTTGATGCTATTTCAGAACTTGTTATAGGCTTGTCCAACATTTCCACTTCTTTCTGGCTAAGTCTAGGAGGGTGGCGTGTTTCCAAGTATTGATCTATTCCCTTCAGATTTTCATAATTCTGAGAATAGAGTTTTATGTATTATTCATTAAGGATTTGTTGAATTTCTGAGGAGTCTGTTGTTATTTGGCCTTTGTCATTTTTGATTGATGAAATTAGGAATTTTACTCTTCTAATTCTGGTTAGCTTAGCCAAAAGTATATCTATTTTATTGAACTTTTCAAAAAACCAACTTTTTGATTGGTTGATCTGTTGTATGATTCTTTGTTTTCAATTTAATTTAGTTCAGCTGTAATTTTAGTTATTTCTTTTCTTCTGCTGGGTTTAGGGTTAGAATGTTCTTCCAATTGCTTGAAAATGTCCCATTAAGTTGTTGACTTCCTCTCTTTCTGTTCTTTTGAGGAAAGCTTGCAATGCTATAAATTTCCCTCTTAGGACTGACTTTGCAGTATCCCAGAGGTTTGAAAGTTCATGTCTTCATTATACCCACTAGTTAGAGGAGCTTATTTATCCTTCTGCCCCACAATGTTACCACCTTGCAGTTCTATAAAAGTGAAAGGGCTGAACTCCCAAACTATGTTGCTGACATCTACTAAGAGTAAAGCACCACCCCAGATACTATAAGGAATAAAAATTTGCTCCATAATTGGGGAATCATAAAAAAAATCTAAAATGGGGCCATGTATGATAAGTCACATAACGAAGCACCCACAAATTTAATTGGGTTCAATTATGTTTGTAATTACTGAGCAACTAAACCGAGATAGTGCTGCATATTTCAACGGTCTCATTAAATGGGTCTCATTAAATAGACTCTTCTCTTTAAAGAGTCTGTTTAGTAATTTCATGATGTAGGAAATTTAGACTAGAAATGGTGGTAAATTTGTTAGGAAACACCTACTTCCAGGCATGCTTCAGACCATAATCAAACAGTGGCAGGGAAGATGGTGAATGTTACTAAAATATTTAATGAAGGCTTTTCTCCAAAACCAAGAAAGTAGATGAGAGACTAAAAACTACAGTCTTTCTAAGCTCTCCCTTCCTGAAGTACACACAGTCGGATAAAATCCTTTACTACTATTTACTCACTCAGCCTTAGGTTTTCAGCTGACTCAACAGTATGACCAGCCCCACTTAAAGCTGTGAAGATGTTTAATGCCAAGTGTAAGTCTTCTAATGTTTGATCTTCTGTCTTGTCTGTTTTCTGCACTCTGACTGCCGGTGTTCAGAACCTCTGAAGAAACCACTCCAGGCCCTCCATTTCCAAGGGACGCATCACACTCTCTGCGAACCACCCCAGGACGTTCCTCCTCTCCTCACCACCAGGCTCTGTTCATCTCCTATGAACCGCTGGGGTCTCCTCTGATAACCCTCCCTAATCTCACCAATATATACCCATATCAGAAGTTTAGAGAAATCCCATTTTCCCTGAAAGAGTAAATATAAATCATGAGGTTTTCAAGTCAGATATTAAAAAGTACAGTGCCATTATAAAAAAAGAAGAAGAAAAATAAAATCCTTTGTTCTCGTAATCACGGGACCTCAGATTAAGTCCAAAGTCCATGATAATTTGCACATAACACTGAACCAGTCACTTAATTCTACTTAGAGACTCAGCGACCGAACCTATTAATTGGAAGAAATAATTCATATGAATGCTGTCAGAAATTATACAATGTATGAGAAAATATTTGTAAACTATAAAGTGATCTAAAACATAAGTGATTTCATCGGAGGGCAACAGTAAACCACCAGAGAAGATATCCGATGTTCCTCAAGACATTCCACAGTAATACCTGCTCCACATATGTCAGGGACAGATGGCCAATAAATCTGTAGGGAGGCAGGCTCCATGCTCTGACCATATACTCATTCCATCATCAACTCATTTGTGTGAAGTGTGAGTAAAGCCAGGCCCAGGAAAAGGAAGAGTGAGCAAGGCAGATGTGGCCTTTGCCCTCATGGGGCTTATATTCTGTCCATGGTTCAAAAACAGCTGGAAGATGCAGAAACACCACAGCCCTTGGTTTCCACATGAGCACTGCACTTACTGAAGTCCAACTTTATTTCTCACCGAAGCCAGGAAGTCACGCCATCTTGTCTACGTCAGTTACTCAGCCTCTGCGAACAGCATAATCTTTTCTTTTTTTTTGCCTTTTACAAATATCTTTACTGAGATATAATTTATATGCTGTATAATTCACCAATTTAAATTGTAGAATAGCTTTTAGTATAGTCACCAAGTTGTATAAATATAACCTAGATCTAATTTTAGAATATTTTTCATTGCCCTGCAAAGAAACCTTTGTACCCATTAGCAGTCACTACTTGACTTTTCAAAAAATTTATTTTTAAATTAAATTTTATTTATTTCAGACTGATACAAAGGTACAAATGTTTAGGTTACATTGTTTTCATTTCTAAGGTAAAGTTCAAGTTGCAGCTGAGTGCTTCACCCAGGGGGCTCACTGAACACCTTCATATTGTGCACATTAGGTGGGACCCCGCCAATCACTTCCCACCCCTCCCCCTTCCCTCCCCTCCCCCTTCCCTCTCTCCTCTCCCCCTACTAGACCATACGTGTGTTGTTCTTTTGTGTAGGTGTGTAGTTGTTTACATATTGGTTTCATATTAATACCGAGTACATTGGATGCATTTTTTTTTCCATTCTTGAGACACTTTACTAAGAAGACTGTGTTTCGACACCATCCATGTAAACACAAAAGATGTGAAGTCTCCATCTTTTCTCATGGCTGAATAGTACACATGGTATACAAATGCCACAGTTCGTTAATCCATTCGAGGACTGATGGGCACTGGGGTCAATTCCATGTTTTGGCAATTGTGAATTGAACCAGCATGATGTTAAGCCGTATGATGTGCTTCTAAATCCTCGTCCAGTAAAAGACAACGTCGTCCGGACGTGGCCCCGCTGTCTCTCCCCGCAGCCTGATGGAGTCCCCCGCGCTGTCCCCGGCGCTATCCGCCACGCGGTCCCCCGCACTGTCCCCCACACTGTCCCCCCGCGCTGTCCCCCGCGCTGTCCCCCACACTGTCCCCCGCGTCCCTCTGCTGAGTCGCACGTCCCTCTTTGATCGGAACAGTCACAGACACTCGCGGGGCTCCGGGGCTCTTAGCACTTCCCTTCTATCTCATTTAGCCATCACAACTCCATGTAGCAGGTACTATTTTCTTGTGCCCTTTTTATAAAAGAGGAAAATAAGGCATGGAGAGGTGATAGACTCGTCCTGGATCGCACAGCTATTTCTGCTGAGACCGGGATTCAGATCTGTACCCACCGCGCTCCTGCCGCTTCACACCTTCCTCCGGGTGGAGCGACTGATAACGTGACAAGGGTCGGGAGCGCAGCCTTTGTGACCTCGGTCCGGCTGGAGGGCACTGTGGGCACTGCGCATGCCCAGAAGCGCCCGTCCCGCAGGCCTGGTGCGCGTGGCGCCCACTTGTGGTGGCATCACGCGGACCGCACAGAGCGGCGCTCCTCCACGGCCACCGTGTGCCGCCTCCCCGCCGTGGACAGCCCTCTCCTCTGCTCCCACACCGTGCAAAACCAGCCAGCTTCCAGTCGCCGGCACTGCGGCCCCGAAGCCGTCCAGGCTCTTCCAGCCACAAGGGTCTTTCTTCCCCGACACCTGCTTCTGGTTCGCTGTGCGGAGGCTTCAGCCGCTGCTTCAGTTCAGGGGCGCCATGGCTCATCGTTAACCAAACGCATTGATTTACTCAACTACCGTCAGTTCACTAAGGACAGAAAGTAGCTTTGGATCTCTCTCCTTCCTGCAGATGCCCTCTCCTACACACACACACACCCCTCATAGAACACTGTTCAAACAAAGTTCAACAGTCGCCGTTTGCACAGTTGGTGGACCAATTGATTACTCTATTGAATAAACATTCACCTAAACTTAAATAGCTTCCAGGAGTTTCCACCTCAGACACAGAGGCACAGAGAAATGTGACCTGTGAGGCAGTGGACTAAGCAAGGGAATAAAAAACACTTTCACTAGGGAACTTCCCTGAATATAGACTTCGTAAGAAATGGAAATGTCTAAGAATTCGATCTGAAAAGTTTTAAAGGGAGAACAGAATAACTGGAAAAGTAAGGAGAGATAAAAAGAAGTTTTATGTATAGAGCATTCAAGTATCTTCCTGGGATCTGAAAATCACATATTTCTCTCCATCATTTTTGTCACTTTTCTTTCGAAGATGTAATATATTTCCCACATTTGAAGTATATCTTAAAATTGGAGTGGCTAACTCTATTGTTTTTTTGCTCGCTCTCTCTCTCTCTCTCTGTCACACACACACACACACACACACACACACACACACACACACACGACTCTGACTTCCCCCACTCCTTCACCTTTGGAAAAAGAATTTCTAGATCTGAGTCAGCAAAACAGCTTCTGAAATTTGTTCATGAACTTGGGCTCCCTCTGCTGGGCCTGCGGCAGTGCAGCACGCAGTTCTCAGAACTGGAGGTTAGGAAATTCAGTGCCCACAGAATATTCTCCTGTTTGAACCAAAACTTAAGCTCAATAGCCAGCACGTGACAATTTGAAGACAGAAAAGATTTAGGACTTGTACAAATTAGTAGCAAAAAATGAAGAAAAATGAAGCTTTTTTAAAGAAAAGCTACACATGTCGGTATTTTGCCCCTGTTTATTCCTGTGTATAGGAGAATTGTAGAGTTTTACAGGGGACTGCAAAGCTTGCAACAACTGATATAAAGCTGCACAGAAGAAAATAACTTCAAGAAATAAAATCTAGATTACATGTCTGTTCATCAGAAACAAATGCAGATCGGCATGACCAAAGGTCACATAAATTCTCTGAGAAAGGCTTCTGAGCAAGTGTAGAAAAAGATGTATTGTTAAAGGGATCCAAGTCTCAGCTGTTGGTAACATCACGGAATAGACCAGCCAATCTGACAGCACAGAGAATAGGAAGCCTACAGTTACAAACACAAAAAAATAAATCACAGAGCACATTCCACACTTTCTAAAGATAACAGATATGTAACTGATATGTCAAAGTGGAAATGGTAGATATTGATTCCTGTTAAAAGGAAATGTTATCTCTCATTAAATTGATTTGGTGCTTATTATAAAATAGAATGGTTAAATTGTCCTAAAACAAGCCATCGGACCAGGGAAAAGAATGAAAATAGAACTAAGACCTTTAAAAACCTGGAAATTATATATAACTATCTATATTTTTCCCTTAAGATAGACTAGCATTCTACAATAAATGTGTCTTAACTGACTCCTAGGAGAATCTTGTAGAATCAGGGAACTGGATATTCCACAATGTAGAGATACAGGACCTGTCCAGATTCCAGGATGGACACTGGCAGAATCCTGAGATATATTCCTTTCCTGTGGTATGAATAATTTATAATTCAAGCAGTCAAAACACAACCTTCAGACTCAAACTGCCTAGGTGACTCCATCACCACCACTGACTACCCTTATGACTTTGAACAAGTTACTTCAGCTTTCCATGTAAGTGTCTGTGAGTCTCTGTTCCCACTAGAAGAGCGTAATACTATTCACAGGGTAGTTAATTGGCATATGCAGAGGCATTATTTATAGAGTTTAACTCAGTGGTTAGCATATAAGTGTTGAATTTGATATTGTTATATAATAAGAATGTTTTTCAAGTGTAATGGAGTCCAGATCATGGGAAATCAGCTGGTTGCCTATGGCCCATCTAGCATTTAAAATCCAGTAGTGTTTAATGTAGGTTAATTATTCCATATAAAATAATTTGTATATGAATGCAGCTCCCCATATTCTGCATATTTGTAAAGGTCTTTATTTATTCATTTATTTTATAAACCCATTGATTCTGTACTCTGTGGCAAGCACAATACTCAATGATGGGGATAAAAAGATGAAAAGGATACAATTTCTTCCCTAAATACGGTCACCAAACAAACACAGATAATTTTAATACAATGTGCCAAGGGCAGCAGCCTTTGGGAGAGAATTCTCCATGGGTCCCTCCCATGTCACGGGCACTTCCCAACAGAGGCACTAACAGGTATTTTGTTCCAGACTAGCTGTTTAGAAACGTTGCTATGCCAAGCTGCCTTGGAAGGTAGACTTAGTTTCTCTCTCCAGGGCAGAAGGCAGATGTTGTCTCACAAGGACTGTAAGGACGAGGTGCCCTTCCAGGGTAGAGTTGGAGCAGGTTTGCTGACATCCCCCTCTAAAATGCTGAGGTTTGCAAAGGTTGAGATTCTTCAATGATCCCTGAAACCCACTGTATGTGGATAGGAGAGAAACTGGGTGTTCCAAGCAGAGAGAACCCAGGTCTGAAGCAGCAAGGACGTGTGAGTATGAAGAACGCAGTCATGACAACAAGCACAACTGGGGCAGACGATGGGAAAAGAGGAGCTGGCGAGCGACAGAAGGGCAGGACCATGGAGGATATTTTAATCCAAGTACAAACTTATTCTGTCATGACCTCTTCCCTAACAATTTCTCACCATTATGGCTTTTGAAAAGTTATGCCAGTTTTTGAACAATTTTATTTTTAATAAAGGGAACCTTTTAAGGTTTCCCCCACTAAGTAAATACACAATAAGAGACAAGATACTGATGTCGCTGTTTCAGGGAGACATGCTTACCAGGAAGTGTCTTATGGAACACATTGGATTTAAGCGCTGTATTTGAATAAACACAAACATTTTTTGAGTGAGAAGAAAAGAAAGCGTCTGTTTATCACCTGAGGGCATGAGCTGCTTCATCACGGGCTTAGGTGGCACAAGTAGTCTCAGGTTCAGGCTTTATTTTGCTCTGAAAGCGTGCTATCAGTTATAAAGTGAAGTTTGAGTACGAAATTATAAGCCCAAAAAGATTTAAGAATTAGTGAAGAAAATGGGACAGAAAGAAGACTGCACACCTACCAAAGAATAATTCTATTACACCCCACCTCCATCACCCCTGCCTCTGTCATCCCACCAGCAACACCCCCACTGTCATCAACCTATCTTCATCACCTTCATCACCACAACTTCATGACACCTTCATCACTCCCACCTCCATTACCCCACCTCCATCACCTCCTGTTGGGGCTGTCACCAAGGAAGCAGGCTGGACAATGGATTGTAAGCTTGAACCTCGCAGGAGATGGGCTTCCCCATACATGTCTAGGAAAAAGCTCCAGTAACCTCGGCAGCTGCTATTTATTGAAAACAAGCTCCCCTCCCCCGAGCCCCACACTGGCCTCCATAGCTGATCAATATTCAACTGCCAAGGTCTGTTCCTTAACATCTAGAGATTGCTTGTATGTTTCAAAAAACTGCCACTTTGTCTCTGCAAACCTGCTGTCTGGATCAAGCCTGCTGTCCAGGTTCCTAAACATCTTGCTGCATATGTTGCTACATAGGTTGCCACATAGATCACTAAATGTGTTGTTACATAAGCTGCTACATATCCTGTTACACAAGTTGCTACATATCCTGTTATATAGGTTGCTACACATTCCCCCATTTTTGTTTAAGACATTCTTGTCTAGGATGAAGGAAAAACCTGTAATTGTGTATTTCATTTGCTCTTCTTGTCAAATAGCACTCCTTCTAGCTAGGCGGATAAAAGAAAGAAAATGGGGGGGAAGCACAAAATAATAAAACTACATCAGAGGAGTCAGTGATGACCTTCACCAAAGAAAAGGGATTGTGTTCTAAACAAATAAGGGTGATATTAATTTTACGTATTTCATCCCCTGTTTGGGGGCCGACCCATGGGGTTCTTGATGCTTCCATAGGAAGTATTACTCAAAACCCAAAGTTTCCTGCTTCTGCACATTATCCATTGCACCCATTTAATGAGCAGCAATAGGCATAGTGCAGACTGGAATGTCAGGTGGAGAAGTGACAATCTAAAGGAGCAGTAAAGGTTAGAATTAAGCGTATATGTCCAATAAAGATTCTCTCACCTTTGCTGATACAAGAAGTTTGCTATAACTTTGAATTTCTATTACCAAAGCCAACTGCTTTGTTCAGAACCTTATTAGAGCTTAGAAGATGCGGACTGAGCTTACCCAGGCCTAGAGATTAGGGGGGTTCTTACGTGATGGAACCCTGTATCGATCCTTCCTCTCAGAAGCTCTAACTGTGATGGGAAAAGGGTGCTGACCGCTCCTAGCTACTTCCTACTGAGGATGGACGGTGATATGGGAGGCAGTTAGAGGTTTCTCAAAGGAGGGTGATCTAGGGTTCACAGTAAATGACAATCAGGGTGGAAATTTTGGAGTAGAATGTTTTCATGAAATTTCAAGCCTAAAAAATTGAGATTCCTTATTCAGGTTGAAATGAGGAAACCTTATATGTATAGGAGTTACTGAAGACAAATTATTCAAGGTGTTGATGGGCTGAGGTCTCCGGCTCAAGTTGAGGTTTAATCCAGCGAGCAGGCAGCCACTGCTTTTCTTCTTATTCTGTAACAATATGAGCAAACCCTTGACCCCAATGTAGCACATAACCTGAAACGGGGTCAATCCTCAGGATGTAAATATACAGTGAAAAAACAATCTTTTAAATCAATTATATACAAATACCAATTAGAAGGAACCATAGAGGGTAAAGGAAACCAAGGTTGCAGGTTCAATTATGTCCTTGTTTTAACTGTTCCTGAATTAAAAATTATAAAGCATCCGGTTTTTCTTTTGTTAATGGCCACTTCTCCACCCACACTGGATTATTGCTCTTCCAAGGTTACCTGAGAGCGTATTTTGGGGGAGTGGCCTCTAGACTAAATTTGACATCTTTGACCGGATTCGAGAACAGTTCTGGCCAGCATGTCTCAATCATATGGAATACGATGCTGCTCTTGCCCAAGTCCCTGTAATAAGCCTTTAGAAAACAGGGACTGCATACCATTCTGTGTCACAGCCTGTTTTAGATCTTTTAGAATCTTAAAAATAAACACACAATGACTAAAGTGTTGGTCCCCTTGAGGATCATAAGTGGGTGCTGAGTGCAGTGGCAGAAGTTTTATATGAATAGTCAGTAACTGTAATAGGAAAAAGCCCCCAAAGTAACTGCTTAATCCTGACTTTGGGGGCTTGATTCAGCTTAGCTTTATTGAGCAGGAAGGTGGCAATGGATGGGAGGACACAGAGTCCAAAGACTCGGTTCATCCACATCCTGTTCTAATTGAACCTGCCACACTACATCATCACCGTCTTTATCATTCTGAAACTGCTGTGACTCCACAGACCAGAAGCCACTCATTGCTTTCCTGTAAATCCTTTTGCTATTTAAAAAGCTCTCTTACAGGCAGCACCTGTGGCTCAAAGGTGTAGGGCGCCAGCCCATATACCAGAGGTGGTGAGTTCAAACCTGGCCCCAGCTAAAAACTACAAAAAAAAAAAAGCTCTCTCACACTACAATTGTCATTCCCCTTGGTAGGACAGACAGGGATTGGCTTACTATTTGCCAAAGATCTTAATATCCCTTTGGTAGGCACCTATGAATTGCCAAGGGTATCACTTTAATTGATGTTACCCGTTTGGTAGGTACCTATGATGGCCAAAGGCTACATTGTCCCTTGGTCAATCTGGACAGGGATTCCCTTTTCCCTCCCTGTAACTCCCTTCTGTCCTATTGCCAAAGGGTACACTTATACTGAGAGATTTTCCCCTTTGGTCCACATCTGCTATCCTGCAGACTATGCCAGAATGTGGTGCCGTCACCAAGGAAGCAGGCTGGACAATGGATTGTAACCTCAAAGCTTGCAGGAGGTGGGCCTCCCCATGAATGTCAAGGTAAAGGTCCCAGCAATTTTGGCAGCTGCTGTTTATTGAGCACAAGCTCCCCTCCCCCAAGCCCAACCCCCACACTAGAATCCATAGCTGATCAATATTCAACTGCCAAGGTCTGTTCCTTAATGTCTAGAGATTACTTGTATATTTCAAAAACTGCCACTTTACCTGTGCAAGCCTGCTGTCCCGGTTCCTACACATCTTGCTACATAGGTTGCCACATTGATCAAAACATGTTGTTACATAAGCTGCTACATATCCTGTTACATAAGTTGCTACATATTCTGTAACAGAGGTTGCTACAATCTCCACTTCATCACCCCATCACCCCACCTTCATCACTTTACCCACTCCCACATCTCTTCCACCTCCTTGGGGAGTGTAATAAACCTTTATTTTTTGTAGAAATTAGGTTTACTTATTTTCACATTGTGGCTTATTATTTATACAAACTCATTTTCATTATGAATTGCTATCTTTTTCTCTCTGTGAAAAGTGTTTAGATATCTTAAGACAAAATCCATTATAACTTTTCTCATTAAAATTAATGGATTTTAAATGAGCACAATGTAAGGGTGTATGGCACACCTTTTGGGTTCAGGACACAACTACAAGACAGACTCTACCTAACAAACGCAAATACTGTAACCTAGTTGTTTATACCCGCACATTAACCAGAAATTTAAAAAGAAATTAATGGATTTTTTTTCACCTTTAGTTTTTCTTTTAGCAATGGTTTTCAAAAATGAATTAAAGTCATGAAATGGGAAATAAGTGTACTTTTAATTTCATGGTAGACGCTGAGGAGGCAATGAAGGTCTTCAGCAGCAGAGCAGAACAAGTTATGGGGCAGGGCTCCCAAGTTAAAATGTTTGGGGTTCAAAAGTATCTATGTCACATATTAGGTATGTCACCTAGAGCAAGCTTTTTATAAGCTTTAGTTTTCTTCAGTTTGAAACAGAGGTAATAATAATTCCTATATCATGGTGTTGTGAAAATGGAAAGAGAAGAATACACAGTAAGTACTCAACTAAATGTCGTCTGCTAATATTATTCTCTTCACAATTGTGGTTTCTGTAGCTCACTCTGACAGCAATGTGGAAAACAGATTTTAGGTAATCGATACTGGAAAGAAAAAAATTCATAAAAGGCACAATAAAGGCAAGAAAACTGGGGAGGGAGTAAGAAACCAGCACATGCTGGAAAATAATGTGTTGTCTTTGAGACACATTGAGATTAAAGTTCCTGAGTGACATCCTTTTTATTCTAACTCAGCAGTTTGTCCAGGTCAATTTTATCATTGCCTTCTAGGACAAAAAATTAAAAAATATGTTCAATTAAGATTAAGTTTTAAAATGGAAACTCAAAAATACATAGGTTTGAGAATTTTCATTGTTTATTCAATGTTAATCTATTTGGAGCGATGGCCCTCAGAGCCACACGCTTGTTGTTGTTAACTATGACAAAATCAATGCACTGGTTTTTTGCTCAGACAATTCATTTCCTTGGAAACTCAGAGGTTGTAAAAAGAACATAAATTAAGCCTGTGTTTACCCTACCCGTCCCATGGCTAATTGTTCAACATAGCCGAGAGTTAGAAGTTTCTAACAGAAAGAGTTAAAAACAAATTAAGGTAAGGAGCAAGAGGCCAGCAGGGGTGTGAGGGGCAGAGTCTGTTTCTCCCCACTCATGTCCCCTCTCTACCACTTATTCACTGAACTGTATCTCCTGCACTCCTGCCCCCACTCCACACCATCCTCACTCCCCTCCCCACCTCAGCCTTCCCTGCGCCCAGAACCACCTTCCATAAAACGGCAGGAGAATTCGTAATTCACATTTGCCTTCCTTGTTCACGCAAAGCCATGGCACATATTAGGTGCTTAATGTGTGTTTACTAAAAAGAGGAATCATGGATTACATAGACCCACTTCCTGGTGATAAGTTCCTTAATCACCTCATAAAGGAAGACGTGGTTCCCTGGACAAGGTCAGGAGCACTCAGTGGGCAGGTCCTACCAGTTACGTCTTCACAGCTGTGAACACCGGACGTCAGATCACCTTCCATGTGTGCGAGCCATTACTACACACGTATAAAATTAATTTCAGTCTCATGCTATAAACTTTTATTATTTTCCAAATAAATCAGTAACAACACAATAAAAGTTCTATCTTATTTACTGCTCTGGTCCAAATGTGAATGAGACAGTTCACGATAAATATTTAACTCTCCGACTAATGAATAAATACGTCCCTTTATCTTTTCTGTTTTCTTGGATTTGTGCACACAAATAAACTTATCCGAATGGTAGAATTTTTTTTCCTTTTTCTTATGTTTTTCCTGTACCCTAACAATAAAAGCGGAGGGTATGGTGACAGCAGCTAACAGAGGCACTTTTTCAAGGCCCTGCCACCTGTTATTTTTAAAGTAGATTAGAAACTCATTAACATAGATCAAGTTATGTTTAATTCTGTTGTAATGTGAAAAGTAAATAATTCTCTTTATATGAAAGGAGTAAGTAGCAATTCTAACTCAAACAACCATTGTGACTTAAGAATGAATTGAGTCCCTTCACGTAATTATGCCACAGCCGGACATGTCCATCCGCCCGCAACCAGGCTGCACCACAAACCAGCACGTCCCCCTCCACGGACATGGGAGGAACAGGTGCTGATGAGGGCACGGATGCTCTGCAAGGGGCTCGACCGTCAGCTAAATCCCCAGGGCTCCTCACCGTCATGTTGTGGATTAACCAAATTTGACTGAATTTTCATTTGATAAAAAGCGCTCACCTTCAGAGTAGGGTTCTCAGACTCAGAGCTATCAACATATTGGACCAGATAAAATTCTTTTTTTTTTTTTTTTGTCTTCCCCTCCAAAGAATTTATTTATTCTGGTGCTTTCTTTTTTAAAACAAAATTGCGGCACTTGTGGCTCAAAAGAGTAGAGCACCGGCCCCATATGCTTAAGGGGGTGGGTTCAAAAACCCAGCCCCGGCCAAAAACTGCAAAAAAAAAAATTCAGATTAACATAACAATTATGTTACATTGTTTGCATTTGTTAAGTAGAGTCCTGTTGCGATTGAGCCCTTCACCCAGGAGGTGTGCCCTACACCCCTACCTGGTGTCACCAACTCTCTCCCTCCTCTCCTCCCTCCCTTCTTGAGTTTAATTGTGTTTTCTCTCATGTGGGCCTGTAGTCGTTCAATGGATAAATAAGCTGTGGTGTGTGCAAACCACGGAGTACTATTCCATTGTATACATGGAGACTGGACCCCCTCTGCATTTACCTGGATCGATCTCGAAAACATCCTGCTAAGTACCACAGCATGGAAAAGCAAGCATCTCGCGGGGCACGGGGCTCGTGTCTGTAATCCCAGAACTTGCAAGGCTGAGGGGGTGGATTGCTTGAGCTCAGGAGTTCAAGACCAGCCTGAGCAAGAGCAAGACCCCATCTCTAAAAAATAGTCAGGCGTTGTGGCAGGAACCTGAAGTCCCAGCTACTTGGGAGGCTGAAGCAAGAGAATTGCTTGAGCCCAAGAGTTTGAGATTGCTGTGAGCTGTGACGCCACAGCACTGTACCGAGGGTGACAAAGTGAGATGAAAGAAAGGAAGGAAGGAAGAAAGGGAGGGAGGAAGATTAAGAAAACCAAGCACCCAATGTACTTAGCTAATTCTTCGCTGTGAAGGTCCGTGGCCTGTTGGGAACCAGGCTATCCTGCAGGAGGTGAGTGATAAAGGGGCTTCGCCTGAGTTACAGCTGCTCCCCCAAAGCCTGCATCACTGCCTAGTCCCCCTGCTGTCAGGCCTTTGGCAGCACTGGATTCTCACAGGGTCACAGCCCCTGGTGTGACGTGCACATGTGAGGGGTCTGAGTGAGAATCTAAAGCCCAGGAATCCAAGGCGGAGCTGAGGCAGTGACCCCAGCACTGGGAAGTGGCTGCAAATACAGATTGTCAGGAGTACCGAGGTTTGGCTGCCCAGAGAGACCGTAATAAATCAGTTGTTTACAGACTCATATGAAAACCCCCTCCCCATGCCACCCCCCCACAAAATCATCTTCCATGAAACTGGCCCCTGGCACCAAAAGTTAGGGACCCCTCCCCTACAGGGCAAATGCCGAGAACTCCGGCACTTGAGGGCCGCACCTGTGGCAACTCCTAAAGACCCAGAGCACGGTGACATTCCATCCCCCAACCATTCTGATCAATGTTTTTATGGCACATCTTAGTGACATTCCATTAACCAGCACATTAGATGAACCCAGCCGCGCTGTTGCCCATCACACAGGTGATGAAGGTGAGCCCTGCGCTCTGCTGCGTCAGGACTGAGCTCTCCCACATATGGCAGCTACCCGTGACAGTGACCTAGAAGACAAGGGGATTCTTCTGGTAAATTCTCCCCTCTTCCCATGGGACTGGAGGGCTGAGGGACCTGACAACCCCAGTTACGACCTAGCACTTAATACCCCCAGCAGCCCCGGGCTTTCCTTCACTCTCAGTACACAAAGTGGTTCACATCTTTTCAGGTGCTACCCGAAGGCCTCTGACTTTCTCCTGCTGTTCCAGAAACTCAATGAAAGAGTAAATTTTGCAGAGAAGAAAAAACTTTGCGTGTTGAGCTTAAAATTGAAGTGATGAAAATGAAATGTACAATTCAAGGAGGTAAGGAATACATGAATACACAAACAAATATTGCAAATAAAGTAAGATTAGTTCACGATGTTTTTAGTGGCTAACCCACTCCCTAGGATGTAGAGAAATGAATAAAAGTACAAGTTCCTTATTATTTTTTACATACGTTCCTCTTTGTATTTCCTTTGACATTTCCTGAGTTCCCACAGATTGGCAGGCATCTGCAGGGGACGTTCGCAGAGGCTGGGAGAGTGTCCACTGGGTCTGTGTCACCCCTCCATGCAGTGATCTTCTCTAGGTGACACCCCAAATCCACCGGCCCCTAGTGCCCATATTTGATCTACTTAAAGTGTCAGAGGGGCAAGCGTCAGCAAGGGAGAAGAGAGGGGAGAGAAAATGGTAGGCTGGGTAGCATTTATTAAACTGTAAAAATCCCTTTCTCAACAAGAAAGTGAAATCATGACAGTGGCTAGCAAACTGAAACCCTGACGACTGATAAGCATCAACAAATTACTTAACAAAATGTGAGCTACTGATTACAATGTTGAAGACCAGAAAACATGACACAGAATAACATGTTCAAACTGAAGGCTCTGCTAATGAAAAGGGACAATGCTGTGTAAGTCACTGGCTTCTGTCGGGGGGCGGGAGGCAATGGTGCCTATGAAGCATTGCAAAAACATGTACTTAGTTCGCAAGACCTGCTAGGGATTTAGGGCACAAAAGCAAAATACCAGAGCCACCTCTGCCAAGTGATTATAGAACACATAGATCGCCTCTGACCCCTTAAACTGTGAAGACCCTTTGAGTAGCGTCCACACACAGAGAGAAAGGAAAAAGAAAACATTTGTACTTTTCCTGTGTACTTGAACATACTTCACAGCAAATAGCTCCTTCACATTTAGAGGGGTTTTTTTTTTTTTCGCTATACATATAAATCAATTATTTTATTTTAAATAACTTAAACAATGCTGGAAGTGAAGAACTTTAGGAGATTACCAGAGAAGCGTCCGACACATCCCTTTGTAAAATTCAAGTGGCTCTAAATTGTGCACCCGTGACGCCCAAGATGAGCTTCGTTAGCCACTCCCAGGACCACGTTCGAACAGCGGCCATAGGAACATCTCACCAAATACATTAAAGCCAAAATAACATGCATAGCTATTTAATTTATTTAAGTCAAGGCAACACATAGAGTTCACTGGAGTGTGAATTTTGTAACAAGAGAAAAAGTCTATCCCAACTACCTTAAATGGCCATTTTCAAATAATTCTTTTTTAATCTTTACTTTAGAGGAATCAGAGATGTTCCTGTACCTTTGGTCTGAGCTTTGGTCTCACTGTTCAACCTACTGAACAGGACAAGCCACTATTGTGCATATTTTACTTGTTGCCTTCCGCTCCGATTCTCCTATTTCTATGATGGTCCTTTACTCGTAATTTAGAATTTCAGTCATTTCTAATGATAATTTCATCACCAGGTCAGGTTTAACGCTTTCATAACCTTGTAGCTGCTCAAACAATGCATTGAGTTGACAACACCAAAATGGAAAACGGCGTTAAAACAATGAAGAAGAGCATGAAATGCACAAAACTGAATTAAGGCAAAAAAAAAAGAGAATTTAGAATTTATACCAATAAAGTGAAGTTTTTAACATGAAATAACTGTATTATATTTCTCCCAAATTAATTTGCTTTTTAAAATAAGTGGTCTGAGTTAATATTCACAGGAATTTACCCTAATCTGGATTTTTCCTCAGTATGCATTTACCATTAAAAATACTGAATGCTGGGTGGTGCCTGTGGCTCAAGGAGTAGGGCACCAGCCCCATATGCTGGAGGTGATGAGTTCAAACCCAGCCCCAGTCAAAAACTGCAAAAAAAAAAAACTGAATGCTGACCATTTCTATATTGAGAAAGGCCCATAATTCAGACATAGGGAGCATTCGGGGGACACCGTGGACATCTCCTAGTGCCTGTTTCAACTCTCCCTTGGTTGACCCTAATCCCCAACCCCAAGGCTCTGTATCTAAACCAGTGATTTTGACCCTTTGCAACCCAACAATACCATCATATCACAAATATCCCTTCCTTACTAAAATAAAATTTATGAATAAATGTAATTACCTTCACACAAATAAAACATATGGTAGAAATAAAAGTAACTTATTTTAAAAAGTATTTCAACATGTGAATCAATAGGCTTGATACTGTGGTCAAATTCCTATAGTTTTCCATGGGATTACCATGAAGTGAGACACCTCGCTATGTGGGTGATAAGGACCAAATACTAGAGCATCATCCCACTTACAATACGATTTTTCAAATGGTTGAACAAGTCTTGGAAAAGTTCTGAATGAAACAAAGCACAGTATTCTCACAATATACCCAATAGCTGCATTTCCAGAAAATTCTGTGTATATTTTAAAATAAAGCCCTCCCCAATGTACTCAGCCCTACTATGAAACTAATCTATAGCTTTCATATGAAGGCTATAACC